>JAQZBX010020644.1:0-32837 GCA_029593785.1 Cabassous unicinctus
ACTTATGCATACCTCAGTAGGATCTCATAGAACACCTAAGTGGATATCACCCCACACTGAGGGACCCCTAAGGGCTCTGGTGACACCCAGGTCCTATAGAAGTGGGGATAGCCCCAGAGAATGATGCCTAATTAGTGGGCTCTTCATTGGCATCTGTGTTCCTGAGAGTGACAGAGTTGGACTCAAACAAGTCATCCCTCACATGGTCCATCAGTCCGTTCTACTCAAACCTATATGTGATGCAGGAGTTTTTAGGTGTACTTCCAGAGACTGTATCCTCTGGCCCACCTATTTTCCAGCTGTGCCTGGAATCTCAGTGGAGCTGCAACTCCTACCCTACAGCTCAATGGATTCATCCAAGTAACCTGGTGAGGAGACGATGATGGGCAACAGCCATCCCAGGGAATGGAGAGGACCTGCAGCTGAAGGCAAGATAATCCCATCCACTATATCCATTCTATATATTTTAAAAGGAAATCAAGTTCACATGTTAGAATTACTCCATAGTAGACTGATAACTCTAAACAAACCATTCCTATCAGAAAAACATTAAGGCACAGCAGAAGAGAGCAGGTGGAGAGCTCTGAATAAGAATGTTGTATTTCACTTTTTCTTTTTTCACTCTGAAGAATCGGCATACCTGAGAAATTTATCAACATGACCATCATAATAGAATTGTTGCTCATGGGATTCCCTGATGACTGGATGCTACAGAAACTGTATTCCACTATCTTCTTCCTCATTTACCTGGCAGCAGTGATGGGAAACCTCATTGTTATCATTGCCACCACTATTGACCAGCATCTCCAGCTTCCCATGTATTTCTTCCTGAAGAATTTGTCCTTGCTTGATATCTGCTATATCTCTATCACTGTCCCTAAATCCATCATGAATTCTCTGACCAACAGTCACTCCATCTTCTTCCTAGGATGTGCCATGCAAGTTTTTCTTGTTGTATTTTCCTCTGGCACAGAGTTTGCCCTCCATATGGTGGTGTCCTATGACTGCTATGCTGCCATCTGCCATCTTCTGCACTATGAGGGCATCATGCACAGAGGTGCTGGTGTGCAGATGGTGATAGCATCATGGCTCAGTGGATGTGCTTATGGATCCATGCATGTAGCAGGTACATTCTCAGTTTCCGTGGGTCCAAAATAATCCACCAGTTCTTCTGTTGAATTCCATCACTGCTTAGACTTTCCTGTTATGCTTTCCATATTTCCTGTTATGCTTTGCATAGAATATGCATATAAAATAAAATGCATATTTTAGACGTTGCATTTATTATTCTAGGCAGTTGCTTTGTTTTTGTGTGTTTCATTTTAATGGTAGTTTCTTATGTTCACATTTTTGCCACTGTTCTAAGAATCCCATCTGTAAAGGGAAGACAAAAATTTTTTTCAACCTGTCTGCTCCACCTGACTGTGGTGATGCTGTTTCTGTTTTGTGGGATTACTACATATTCTGTAAAAATTTTCAAATTATCTTCACTGTAATTGTTGATATCTGTGCTTTACAAAGTGTTACCCCTCACACTTAATCCTCTCATCTATAGTCTGAGAAACAAGGATATGCAGACAGCATTAGAAAAAGTGATAGTGATAAAAATTGCAAAATGATATCTTGATTTTGATATTTAGTTTTAATTAATATGAATAACTTTTCAAAATAAAAAGAAACCTCTATTTTCCTATTTCTAACCAACAGATTAGATTTTAAATGCGTTTTAAATACATTTAACTATGTATTATGTTAAGAGTGTACAAGGTCAAACTTTTATTAACTAATTTTATAGGTAGTAAATGAGTAGCTTGGAAATACTTGAATCAATGGTTCTCTTTCCGGTATCAATGTCATATTATCATGTTCTGTTTGGCAGCAAATTCTGTTTGTTTTACACCCACTCTCAGTGTTTCAAAATACATTGCAATCTCCCAAAATTTTTAGGGTTGTCACAAGAAATAAGAGTTTTAAGTTTTTATTTCTGGAAGTACATTTTACTTTTTAGGGCATCTGTAGTTAAAATGGGGGTGCATAAATATTCATGACTTGTCTTTAAGGGTTCTGTTGGTCCACGTGAATTAAATATTTTCTTGTGGAGTTCACAGCAGAACCATTATAGGGTTTGTCAAATTGTGGTGATTCCTGGTCACTTAAGAATTAAGAATGTATAAAGTTGGTGATGACAACATTCTTATTAACATCCAGATTCAGAATAGAAAATCAACAGGAATGGTTTATTTTGTTATATATAATCACAGTGTATCACAGTCCTGAAATAATTCTGAATATGTTTCTTTCATCTCCATATATTTATGACTCTCTTTCTCCTTTTCCAAATTAAATATTCTACCACAAATTTCTGTGCCTTCTTTTTCATTTATTTCCTTTTCCCCATTTTGTTCTGTAATTCCTTCCTTCACCCTTAATTTCTTTCTTGGACTTTATGGCTTCCCTTTCCACTTTTTCTTGTTTATTCTACTCAACTTCCATCTTTTTTTATCTTCTACACTTTAAGAATAGTTTCTTCATGTCTCCACTTACTTATAAGCTCATTTCACTGTTACTTGTGATTCTATTTATATTCTAACTCAAATTATCCTATTACCAATTACCTATTCAATTGTTTTATTATTACATGCAATTTTGTTTATATGTATGATGACTTTTAAAATCATACTTGAAAATACAACCTCCAGGCCAATAAATGTGATTCATCAAATTGACTGTTATCGTAAAATGTGTAACTGCTAGAATATAACATCAATTCCTACTACTATCAGCAGAATATCAGATAATCTGTCTCACTGTCTTTTATCCAGCTTAATATAATTATTTTTGAAATTATTTTTTCTGTTCATATGGGAAAATAAGTGATGAATTATCACATTACTTTTTAAATTTTATTTTTCCATTTTTATATTCTGTGTGTAAGATTTAATTTGTAAATTTTCCATCCAATCTCTTTACCCAATTTTCCCTTTGGAAATTATCATTTTTCCCTCCTTAAAATTCTGTATGAAATATTTATATATTAACATGTAAAATTCAAATTTTGTGAAATACTCTTGCTTTTTAGTTTGTCAATTTTTGTACACGAGGCACACTAACACCTAAAATGTTAAACCTATTTCAAATATCTAAAAATATTATTCTAAAGTGTCTTCTTCATATAAATTAATTATCTGCCTCCAGCTAGGTTTTACTCTAACTCTGTTCTTTGGATTCTATAAACATATGGCTTATTTATGCCAGTCACAAATTACTCAAAATTAGGAAATAGCCCCAAAATGATGTTTAGTAAAAATTTTAGGATGTGTAGTCTGGAGTATTAACCAGCTTTTCTCTATTGTTTTTGGTATTTTATTTAAGTTATTAAAGTGAAAAAAAAATACATAATCACAACAATAAAAGCAGTAACAGAACATAAAGGCAAATAGTCAAATATAATTTCCCTTTCACTGTGAACCTAAGTGCTTTTAAGTACCTAGGGCTATAGGCAGTGTTACCTGATGTACTGAGGTATCTATACATTTTTCTCTTTATTTCAATTTTCTGGTCTCCTTCATTTATTTTGCTAATTATCATTTTTTGTCCTGGTACAGTGTATTGATTGATGGTACATGACAAGGTAGGGCCCTATGAGCCCCTCCCTTCTTCAGGGGGTCTGGTATGGAAGCTGTGGAGGATGGGTGATTCTCAAGTGAGGCTAGGACTCCCCGCTAGTGACTGCTTCTTTCTTCCTCTCATGCTGTTCCTGGGGCTGGTGGTCCAGCGGGCTCTTACTCCTTGGAGGTCTTGTGGACCATAAGGTCCACCACCCTGTTGCTATAGCCTAATTCATTTTTGTACCTGGAGATGAGTGTGACAAAGTGTTTGCTGAGGGCAATGCCAGCCCCAGCATCAAAATTGTTATAGTGCATGTCACTGTTAAAGTCTCAGGAGACAACCTGGTCTTCAGTGTAGCCCAAGATGCCATTCAAGGAGCCAAATGATATCTGTTTTACCACCTTCTTGATGTATTCATATTTGGCCACTTTCTCCAAACCAAACGTCAGATCCACAAGGCAGCAGCGTTTATTATTGAATACAGAAACGCTTTTACCAGTTATTGAGAATATGAGATTATGTTAATCATTACCTTGAGCCACAGTTTATCCTTGAAAAAGATTTGCAGAATTTCAATAGTACTTATAGTATTTAGAAATGGCACTAACTTTGCTGTCCAATATGGCAGAAGCTAGTGATGGCCATTTAAATTAATTAAAATTAAATAAAATTAATCATTCATTTATTCTATCAGACAAGTTATAATTCAAATGTTCAATACTGAAACTTGCCTAATAGCTATCATATTGGATAGTGCATTTAGAACATTTTCATCAATGCTGAAATTTTTCATGGATAACTGCTTCCTTGTTTTCCTTTATTTGTCTACTTTCCTGATCTTTTTAGTAATAGTGACAGTCTCAGAGAAGTCTGCAGGATTTAAGCCCATTACTCCCATAAAACAACACTTATGTCCCCTTCAGAGGCCTCTATTTTATCTAAGACAGCTCTATTCTGGATGACTTTAAAAATTTCATAAACTTCTTTGGCAAGAATTCAAAGGAGAATCCATATATCTCAAATATTCCTTAATCAGTAATACTGAAATTAATGTGCAAATGTGCCCAAATCTTCATCTTCCAGAAGAGGGCAAGAAAGACAATGGTATCTCCACTTAATAGAATTTGCAGGCTTATAGCCAAATTTTTGTTTTTGCCTTGCTAGCATTTATCTATAATTTACAGAGTTCAAAGACATTTTAAAGTCTAGAATTAGACAGTGTGGAAAGATGTGATATAAACTATTACATAGTTTTCCATTGAAACACAAAATATTCCCTTTGTTTTGATGATTCTAATGTTGTATTTTTTTTATTCCAGTCCTGCTATTTCTTTGATTTTTTTAATCTTTTAAAATTTTTTAACCATATCCTTGCATTATCTTTTTGCTGTTGAAATGATTAGCCTGTTTTATATTTTTCTGAGCAATCCCTGTCTTATTCTGGGCTCTGAATATCATAGTACTATTGGACTGAAAGTTAGATCCTTGAGTTTGGTATTCTCTTTCTGTCAATCAGAAGCAGCTATAGCAACTCACAAATTAATTATTCATCAGTATTACCTTATCAGTCAAGTGAGGCAGCCACTTAGTCTCCAGGGCACTTTCCTCAAGCAGGTAATTCAAAATCAACAATGGATCACTAGCTTCCCTTTTGTCTTTAGCAAGAACTCAACATTGTATTCCAAACCAAAGAAACAACTAAATCAATCATAGAGTCCTACCTTTGAAGAACCATTTCCAGGGAACATACATGATATCAAGTACTATGTAGGAAAATGTTGATCAATTGGACTTTATTAAAATTAAAATCTTGTGATTATCAAAGGTCACAATACAGTAGTCAAAAGATAAGCCATATTGTAGGTGATAATTTATGAAATGTATATATATATATATATGGATATATATTTGACAAAGAACTTATATCCAGAATATTGAAATCCCACAAATCAAAAAGAAAAATGAAGATAAATTATATAGAGAGTTGTATAAATTGAGAAACAAATATAATATATAGAAATATATTTATACTGAGATTCAGATCTATAGATAGTTATAGATATAGATTTATTTGGAGATATTTCTATGTGGACAGAAACATGAATATGATATTTTTATTTTATTTTTAAAATACACTTCTAAAAATTTTATAAAAACATGCTTAGCACATAAATGTTACATTAAAAATATTGGGGATTACCATATGCCCCACTCTCTAACCCTCCTACACTTTCCCATATTAACAGCATCCTTCATTATTGTGCTACATTTGTTACAATTGATGAACACATATTGGAGCATTGCATTAAATATATTTATATATATTGCAATATATATAAATATATTGTATATTTATTATACAATAAAGTATAAGTGTGGATTATACTTTACATTATAGTTTAAACTCTCTCCCACACAATTTGGAACTTATGACAAAATATGTAATGGCCTATATCTGTGATTGCAATGTCATTCAGGACGATTCCAATGAACTGAAAATGCCTCCATTTTACACCTATTTTTCCTTCTCCCTCTCAGAACCTCCTGTGGCCACTGCCTCCACATCAATGATAAAAGTTCTTCCATTGTTAGAATCACAATACATCTATAGTAGAATAACAGTAAGTCCACTCTAGTCCATTGTTCATTCCCCAATCGTCAGGATGCTTGGATGGTGATGCCTTCTCCACCTCTAATTGAGAGGGGCTTAGATTTCATAGTTCAGATGGATAGGACTATCTTGCATGCAGTTTTAGACTTTCTCTGTTTCTTGGGATGACAGGTTCACCATCATCTCCTTGTTAATTTCCTCTGTGAGTCCAACGAACTGGAGAGTAAGTATTGCAAATCTGTTGAGATTCAGGGCCCAAATGGCAAATGGAAAACCCAAAGAAATAAGTCTCTTGGATATAGACCTATCAGCTCTGGTACTAACAATATGTTCTAAAGGAAGGGGCAGAAGTGCCATGTGTAGGGAAACACAGCTGAGTCCAACTCTGTCACATTTGGGAGCATAAATTCCCAAGTAGGACCCACTGGCAGGGTGCCAAACTCCTTAGCTATCAGGCCTGCCTATAGTACCTGGATGTCTCCAGAGCCCTCAGGAACCCCACTGTTTGAGGCAATACTTATTGTGGCAGTCACTGAGATTCTCCTGAGATGTGCATAAGCGTAACCTATGGAATGACCTCCCAACTCCCTGTTTAGTCTCTTAGACATATAAACTCATTTATAAACACTTTCCCCCTTTTGGTCAAGGTCTTTTTCCATTGCATTGCTAGTTGGTGTTTGGTAGTAATCCCTTATTGCCAGGGAAGCTCATCCCCAGGAGTCATATCCCACACTGGGGGGAATGCAATACATTTATATGCTGAGTTTGGCTTAGAGAGAAGCCACATCTGAGCAACAAGGAGGCTTTCATGAGGTAATTCTTAGGTAACCTACAGTACTAGGCTAAGTTTCAATTTCAAAAGAAAAGTTTCATATGTACAGTGATCAATATCAAATGTCCATAAATGGTCCATCCTCCTTCACTAGTAACTGCCCCTGTACTCACAGGATTCTTACTGTACCATTCAGGAATGTGGCAGAACCCCCCAGGATGGGAATTGGATATTCTTTCAGTTATTGTGTGCACCTCCACCCACTGTGACAATGCCCATGAACTCATTCATATGAACTATAGAAATGCACTAGGTGAACCTCCTGCCTATATGATATTTTTAAAAATGCATATTTTTATATATGTTCCATTGTCCCCAAGACTTGATTGTTATGTCAGGTAGTTATAGTTCATATGTTTTGTATTGCTTTTGCTACACTTTTGAGGGGAAAAGGCCTGATTTTAAAATAACACATCAGCTTTCTTGTAGTGAGTTTTTGCCTGGAATGTTGTGATGATTAGGCTAATATGTCAACTCAGCCAGGTAATTGTGTCCACGTGTTTCATCAAACAAGCAATGGGCTAATTGTAATACAAGAACATTTATGGACTTTGGTTACCAATGAGTTTACTGCATGGATGACTGATTACACCTGCATCAGGGAGATTGCTGTGAGCAATGGGTGATGCTTTTATCCAATCAGTTGAATGCATTAAAAGGGAAAATGATTTCAACATTCAGGGAGAATTTCCCAGGTCATCTTTGGACAGCCAACTTCTCCCAGAAACTCATCAAGGACCTTCATTGGACTTTCATTGGAGACCCTGGTTCACAGCCTGCCTGAAGTACCTGGATTGTGCATACCCAAGGTCACATGAGAGACTCTTATAAAATCTCATATTATTGACAGATATCCCCTGTTGATTCTGTTTCCCTAGAGAACCCTGAGTAATACAGATTGGTACCAGGACTTTTTCTTGAGGAACAGAGTCTTAAACATGTGATGTCTGAGGTGGTTCTGGGAGTTTTGTAATTGGCTCTGTACTCTAATGGGACTCAAAGTTACTAATGACTCCCTTTCCAATAATGAAGAGATCACTAACAGTTCATGGCATGACCTGGCAATAAAGAAATGCAAAGTAGCATCACTGGATTCCCCTACTTCCATGCTTATAAGAAGCAAGGATCTGGGTGACAGTGTTTTCAACAACTTAAAATTTTGTGTAGTCAAAAGTTATGATGATGGTGGCTGGCTCCTCCTAGATACTCTGAATACAGTTACAAAAGAAAGAGATGAGCTAAAGTCTTCAAATTTGAAACTTAAATGCCACATGAAAGAAGTGTAAGTTGCTATGTGTGCCCTGAAAGAAAATCTTGTCTCCTGTAGCCACAGACATGAGATATCTGAGAATCAAACTTAGACTCCCATTGTATGAGTACCAGAATTGCAAAGGAAACTAAAATCTCAACCCCGTAGGGTTTCTGCAATTAAAGTGAAGCCATTGATTGGAAAGGAGTAGAACCCAAGGACTGAGATGGAGAAATGTGGGATGATGATAATATTGGTGGGGACACTGGAACCCTAAATTCTCCTGAGACTTTACCAGATAAACTTGAACTGGCCTGCCCTGTGGAGAACACACCTTATCAACTTTGTGTCATCCAGCCTCCAGCTTGACCCAGGGAGTACAGATCTCATTCCAACCCTGAGGTGGGTACCAGTCAAACTGAAGCCTGCACTGCCCGGCCTTCTGCCTGCCCAAGAGAGTCTGGACCCCCTCCCAGCCCTGAGGGAGGTACCAGCCAAACTCCAGCATGCACTGCCCAGCCTCCAGTCTGCACTGAGGAATCTGCCTATCAACCCCTGCCTGAAGAGATTAATCCTGTCTCACCAGAAGAAAATGCAGAGTAATGCCCTGAGGTCAGTAGATTGCAAGACATTTCTAATCTTTTTCCATCCCCATTCCCATCACCCCTCTAGTCTTTGAGACCTCTTACTAAACTTAAATCAAAACAAACCCCCAAAGGTGAAATGCGAAGTGTGACCCATGAGGAAGTATGCTGTGCTCTGAAAGAACTGCATGAGTTTTCCAACTTATGCAGACAGAACTCAGGGAAATATGTAGGGCATGAATACTAAGGGCATGGGATAATGGTGGAAGGAATATAAAGTTGGATCAAGCAGAATTTACTGATATAGGCTGTAACCATTGTCCAACTTGATGTAATTATGAATTCCAAAAATTTAATTGGATCGTGCTTGTAAACTGATCTGTAATCTGGGCATGATTAGGTTATGATTAGGGTGTTGAGCCCCACCTCTTTGGTGGGTGGGGAATTGAGTATAAAAGGCAAGGCAAAGAGCAGAGTTGAAGCAGTCTTTGAGAATCAGCTTTGATGTTGGAAAGAAGGCCCCAGGAGAAGAGAAGTGAACTGTTCACCTGATTGCCTACAGCTGACCTTGTGGAGGAAACAGGAGCTAAGCCCGGAGAGAAACGCAGCCCTGGGAAGAGAGGAACCCAAGAAGCCTGAACCCTGGGCAAATGTTGGCAGCTGTCTTGCTCCAAAACGTGACAATGGACTTTGGTGAGGGAAGAAACTTATGCTTTATGGCCTGGTAACTGTGGACTTCTACCCCAAATAAATACCTTTTTTAAAGACCAACCCATTTTTGGTGTTTCACATTAGCACCCCTTTGGCTGACTAATACAGAATTTGGTACCGAGGAGTGGGGAAGTGCTTTTGTACTTACCAAAATGTTGGAACAGTTTTATAAATTGGTAAGGGGTATTTTTTGGAGGAATTGTGAAATGCTTGATGGAAAAGGCCTAGATCACTTTGAAGAGACTGTTGATAGTAATATGGATGCTAAAGAGACTTTCTATGATGCCTTAGAAGTAAATGATGGAACTATTATTGGAAACTGGAGGAAAGGTGATCCATGGTTTAAAGTTGCAGAGAACTTAAAAAGATTAACTCCTGCTGTTATATGGAAGACAGAATTTGAAATTGGCAAACCGGAGGAGTTAGCTGAAGAAATTTCCAAGGTAAACTTGGAGAATGTGGCTTGGCTTCTCCTTGCAGCCTATAGCAAGTTACTAGATGAGCAAAGTACACTAAGGACTGAACTTTTGGGCACAAAGAAAACAGAAACTGATTCTGGAACTTCCAAGTTTCTGTAAATCAAATTCCCAAATGAAAATGCCCTATTTGAAGACTTTACTAAACTTGGAACTTGTAAATCAGAATTGAAGATGCAGTTATCTAGAAAAGATTTGTGGAAAGTCTTACTGTCTGATGGCTTGGACCCGTGCTTCCTGCATGCTAAACCAACAAAGTTTTTGAGAGAGCTGTATAACAAAACCACTGTCAGCTTGGACAAAAGAGAACATAGAAAGGAGAGATTGAAGGAGAATCAGCTTTAAGAAGAAAACTGTGGAAGCAGAGATCTGGACTTAAGACATCTCCTTGGGCCAAGAGAGGAGCCCCACCCATGTGTACAGAGAGGGTGAGTTTGCCCCTGTAGTTGAAGAGGGTGGATGTTCTTACCCGATGTTCTGAGAAAGTTTTGATGCCCCATGGTGCAGAGAGGGTGAGTTTTCCCCAGCAGTTGAAGAGGGTGGATGTCCCCACCTGATGTTCTGGGAGAGTTTTGCCACCCCAGGGTGCAGAGAGGGTGGAGTACATTCCTCAAAGATTAGGGTGGTTAAGGTCAACACCCCATAGGTCTGAGAGGGGTGTACCTGTCCCCCATGGATTAGAGAAGGCCAGGTGGTCAACCCATTGCTCTGAGAGGGTTGAACCTGTATGCCAAAAGTTAGGGAAGGCCAGGTGGTCAACCCACTGCTCTGAAAGTGTTGAATCTGTATGCCAAAGGTTAGGGTGAATGTTGTCTTCACCTCACTGTACTAGGGGGGCTAAGACTCTAACCCAAAGATTGGGTAAGGTGTGGCAATCACCCCAACACTTTTGGAGGGTGAGGTCTGGAGCTTGGTCGACACCCAGATGCTTGATGAGGGTGGAACCAAGAAAATGGCCATCGGGCAAACCTGTGGAAAGGGTGGGTTCCCATGTGGCCCCAAGGAGAAGAAACCATCATCTTAAGAATGACTCTCAGATTTTGAAATCGAAAGGAGGATGCCCTGCAAGCTTACTGAACTGTAGAGAATACATGACTCATGTTTAACATCTCAATTTCTTCATTTGATATTGAAAAGTTTATCCTTTGTCTTTCCATTTGTGTATTAGAAGCACTTAAATGGTTTTGTAAGTTTCAGAGGTCTACAGCAGACGAGATTTTGCCTTAAGACAAAGTGTATTTCTTTAAATTATTATGATATGATTTTGTACTTGCATTGTTACTGATTTAAGGTTTTTTTTAAAAAAATTTTATAATGTATTTTTGGAATTCAGAGGGTGGAGTGTAACCGTTGGCCAACTTGATGTAATTATGAATTCCAAAAATATAATTGGATCATGCTTGTGAACTGATCTGTAATCTGGGCATGATTAGGTTATGATTAGGGTGTTGAGCCCCACCTCTTTGGTGGGTGGGGAATTGAGTATAAAAGGCAAGGCAAAGAGCAGAGTTGAAGCAGTCTTTGAGAATCAGCTTTGATGTTGGAAAGAAGGCCCCAGGAGAAGAGAATTGAACTGTTCACCTGATTGCCTACAGCTGACCTTGTGGAGGAAACAGGAGCTAAGCCCGGAGAGAAACGCAGCCCCGGGAAGAGAGGAACCCAAGAAGCCTGAACCCTGGGCAAATGTTGGCAGCTGTCTTGCTCCGAAACGTGACAATGGAATTTGGTGAGGGAAGAAACTTATGCTTTATGGCCTGGTAACTGTGGACTTCTACCCCCAAAGAAATACCTTTTATAAAGACCAACCCATTTTTGGTGTTTCACATTAGCACCCCTTTGGCTGACTAATACATAGGTTTACTAACTAGAAATTCTGGACTCAACACTGTAGCTTGAGGGGTTAGAAAGGGCTCTAACAGTTTTTTTTTGGGTGGCCGATTGAAACATGGACCAAAAGATGGCCTAGCATTTCTGAGGTTGAGATGCCCAATTTGCCCTGGTATACAGTAGAAGAGGGAATTCAAAGGCTAAGAAAGATTGGAATGCTAGAATGGATGTGCCATTTGAGACTGGCCCATCCACCCCAGGAATGTCCAGAGGACATAAATTTAACCAGGACTGTGAGGAATAAATTTGTAAGACTTAACCCCAACTTCTCCGAAGAGCTTTGTGATTGCTCTTCTTGTAGTCCAGATATTACTGTAGGGTGGGCTGTAATGGAATTAGAATCCTTAAACCGTAAGGGGATGATCACATCTCAGTCTGGTAAAATTCAAGTATGGGTAGTTAATAGCCAAAGACAAGGTGGGTGTGGCTACCAAAATGAAAGGCAGGTTCAAAGCAGCACTCAAAATAGTCTGAGTTTCATGGAGTTATGGCATTGGCTAATAGATCATGGGGTACATAGAAGTGAAATAGATGGGCAGTCTGCTGAATTTCTTCCAGGTCTCTATAAGCAGAAAAGTTCTAGGTCGAGTGAACAAAACCCTAACTCAAATTACAGATGGAGAGAATCATGACCATTTAATCAATTACAGACTTGAGACAGCTTACAGATACAGAGCCCCTTGAATGAGGTGAAGGCTAAGTCCCCTTGGGGAAGAATCCTGTTACAATGCCAAAATTTATATTGTTAATCTTCTTCCCACCTTTCCCCAAGGAGACCTATGGCTTTTTACCAGAGTTACGGTGCATTGGGGAAAAGGAAATGATGAGACATTTCAGGGATTATTTAGACACTGGCTCAGAAGTGAAATTAATTCAGAGAGATCCAAAATGTCATTGTGGTCCAGCAGTCAGAGTAGGAGGTTGTGGAGGTAAGGTGATTGATGGAGGTTTATCTCAGGTCCATCTCACAGTGGATCCCTTGCACAATCTGTGGTTATTTCCCCAGTAACAGAATGCATAGTTGGAATAGACATACTCAGTAATTGGCAGAATGCCCAAATTGGATCCCTAATTTTTGGAGTGAAGGCTATTATGGTTGGAAATGCCAAGTGGAAGCAACTAGAACTTCCCCTACCTAGCAATATAGTAAATCAAAGAGAATACCAGATTCCTGGAGGGATTGCAGAAATTAGTACCACCATTATGGATGTGAAGGATGCAGGTGTGGTGATTCCCACCACATCCCTATTCAACTCTTCTATTTGGCCTGTGCAGAAAACAGATGGTTCTTGGAGGATGATAGCAAATTATCGTAAGCTTAACTAGGTGGTGACTCCAATTGTAGCTCCTGTCCCAGATGTGGTATCATTGCTTGAGCAAAATCAACACTCCCTTTAATACTTGGTATGCAGCTGTTGATCTGGCAAATGCTTTTTTCTCAATTGCCATTAGTAAGGCCCACCAGAAACAGTTTGCTTTCAGATGGCAAGGCTAGCAGTATGCCATCACTGTCTTGTCTCAGGGGTATAACAACTCTTCAGCCATATGTCATAATATTGTCTGCAGGGACCTTGATCATCTCTCCCTCCCATGAGACATCATATTGGTCCATTATATTGATGATATCATGTTGATAGGATGGTATCATGTTGATTGAAAGAAATAGCAAAGAATCTAGACTCATTGATAAGGCATTTGCATGAGAGAGGATGGGAGATAAATCCAACAAAAATACAGAATCCTTCCACCTCAGTGAAATTTCTAGGTGTCCAGTGGTGGGGGCATGTTGAGATATCCCATCGAAATTAAAGGATAAGCTGTTTCATCTGGCCCCTGCTATGACCAAAAAAGAGGCACAACACTTAGTTGGCCTCTTTGGATTTTGGAGACAACACATTCCTCATTTGGTTGTGCTACTCCAGCCCATATACTGAGTGAGCAGAAAAGCTGGTAGTTTTGACTGGGTATCAGAACAAAAGGAGGCTCTGTGACAGGTCCAGGTTGCTGTGTAAGCTGCACTACCACTTGGACGATATGATCCAGCAAATTCAATGGTGCTGGAAGTTTCAGTGGGAAATAGAGATGCTGACTGGAGCCTTTGGTAGGCCCCTATAGGGGAATTACAATGCAAATCCTTAGGATTTTGGAGCAAAACCTTGCCATCCTCGCAGATAACTTCTCTTCTTTAAAGAAACAGCTTTTGGCCTGCTACTGGGCCTTAGTAGAGACTGAACACTTAACCATGGGCCATCAAGTTACCATGAGAACTCAGTTGCCTTTCATGAGCAGGGTACAGTCTGACCCAACAAACCATAAAGTTGGGGGTGCACAGCAGCACTCCATAATAAAGTGGAAGTGGTATATATGATATAGGGCTTGAGTGGGTGCTGAAAGCATAAGTAAGTTACATGAGGAAGCAGCCCAAATGCTCATGGTTGCCACCCTTGCCATGTTACCTTCTCTTTCCCAACCCACAGCTTTGGTCTCTTGGGGAGCCCCTTACAATCAGTTGACTGAGGATGAGAAAACTTCGGCCAGGTTTACAGATGATCCTATATGATATACAGGTACCACCTGAAAGTGGACATCTGTGCACTGCAGCCCTTTTCTGGGACATCCTTGAAGGATATTGGTGAAGGTAAATCCTCCCAGTGGGCAGAACTTTGAGCAGTGCACCTAGTTGTATACTTTGTTTGGAGGAGGAAATGGCCAGAGGTGCGTTTGTACACTGATTCATGGGCTGGTGCCTATTGTCTGGCTGGATGGTCACAGGCTTGGAAGGAACATGATTGGAAATTGGTGACAAGGAGTTCTGGGGAACAGGTATGTGGTTAGACTTTTCTGAGTGGGCAAAAAACATGAACATATTTGTGTCCCATGTGAATGCTCACAGGAGGGTTACTTCAGCAGAGGAAGATTTCAATAATGAAGTGGATAATCTGTGGCTATTGCTCAGCCTCTTTCCCCAGCCACTCCTGTCATTGCCCAATGGGCTCATGAACAAAGTTGCCATGGAGGTAGGGATGGAGGTTATGTATGGGCTCAGCAACATGGACTTCCCCTCACCAAGGCTGACTTGGCTACAGCCACTGCTGAATACCCAATATGCCAGCAGCAGATACCCACACTCAGCCTCTGATATGGCACCATTCCTCGGGGTGACCAGCCTGCTACCTGGTGGCAAGTTGACTACATTGGGCCACTTCCACCATAGAAGGATCAGCA
The DNA here is from genome assembly GCA_029593785.1 of Cabassous unicinctus. NCBI lineage: Eukaryota > Metazoa > Chordata > Mammalia > Cingulata > Chlamyphoridae > Cabassous > Cabassous unicinctus. The sequence continues at coordinate 15,185 of JAQZBX010020644.1, forward strand.
ATTTGTTTTAACTGGAATAGACACATACTCTGGATATGGGTTTTCATTTCCTGCATGCAATGCTTCTTCCAAAACTACCATCCGTGGACATACTGAATATCTTATCTACCGCCATGGCATTCCACACAGCATTGCTTCTGATCAAGGAACCCATTTTACAGCAATGATGTGTGGGAATGGGCACATGCCCATGGAATTCACTGGTCTTACCATGTTTCCCATCACCCTGAAGCAGCTGGATTAATAGAATGGTGGAATGGCCTTTTGAAGACTCAATTATGGTGCCAACTATGTGGCAATACCTGGCATGGCTGTGGCAACGTTTTCCAGGAGGCTGTGTATGCTCTAAATCAGCATCCACTCTATGGTGCTCTTTCTCACATAACCAGGATTCATGGGTCCAGGAATCAACGGGTGGAAATGGGAGTGGCACCACTCACTCTTACCCCTTGTGACCCACTAAGAGAATTTTTGCTTCCTGTCCCTGCAAACTTAGGCTCTGCTGATGTACAGGTTTTTGTCCCAAAACGAGGAGTGCTGCCACCAGGGAAAACAACAATGATTCCATTGAACTGGAAGTTAAGACTGCCTCCTGGCTACTTTCAGCTCCTTTTACTTGTCAATCAACAGGCAAAGAAGGGAATTACTGTATTGATGGGGGTAATTGATCCTGACTATCAAGGGGAAATAAGACTGCATCTACATAATGGGGATAAAGAAGAGTTTGCCTGGAATGCAGGAGATCCTCTAGGGCATCTCCTAGTGTGATTAAAGACAATGGAAAATTGCAACAAACCAATCCAAGCAGAACTAACAATGGCCTAGAATCTTTGGGAATGAAAGCTTGGTTCACCCCACCTGGCAAAGAACCATGGCCAGCTGACGTGCTTGTTGAGTGTAACGGAAACATGGACTGGGTGGTGGAAGAAGGTGTGAACTTCGACCATGTGACCAGTTACAGAAACGAGGACTGTAATAGTCATGAGAATGTCTTCCTTGTTTTGTTCTGAGTATGATTGTATATGTACGCAAAATGAATTTCTTTGTTTTCCTCCCTAACCTTTTCCCCTATCATATGAAAGGTTGTATTAATTTCATGTCATAATATTTAAGGATGTCAAGTTTAAGAGTAAGTATTACCCAAGGACTTAAACCCTATTCTGTAGGAAATTAATGTGTTTCCAGTTGTACGCAGGCGAGTTGAATATTGTTAGGTGGAAATATTTAAGTATGCTTGTCTGTGTTGTTTTTACTTAGAAGGAGACTAAGTATGACTTAAGGTAATGTGTATGATTGCTGAGTTGACAAGGGGTGTATTGTGATGGTTAGGCTAATGTGTCAACTCAGCCAGGTAATTGTGTCCAGGTGTTTGGTCGAGCAAGCAGTGGGCTTATTGTAATACAAGAGCATTTATAGACTTCGATCATCATGAGTTTACTGCGTGGATGGCTGATTACATCTGCATCAATCAGGGAGATTGCATCAGCAATGAATGATGCTTTTATTGAATCAGTTGAATGCCTTAAAAGGGGAAGTGATTTCAACATTCAGAGAGAATTTCCAGCTCATCTTTGGACAGTCAACTTCTCCCAAAAACTCATCAAGGACCTTTCATTGGACTTTCATTGGAGCCCCAGGTTTGCAGCCTGCCTGTGGAACCTGGACTTGTGCATCCCCACAGTTGCATAAGAGACTCATAAAATCTCATATTATTGACAGATATCTCCTGTTGATTTAGTTTCCTGAGAGAAACCTGACTAATAAAAAATAGTGAATCAAGATATTGCTAGGAGAATTCAATATTGACTGGAGATGCGCATCTTAATATTAGATGCTTCAGACAGCATATTTTAAAGCCTAATTTTAAAACTCCGAGGAATACATTGTGTAAACAAAGCATCAGCATGAAACAAATGGAAGTAAAAGCCTAGATGTCAAGATTTTAGAGTCTTCAGCAAGAGAAAGTCATTCTCCAGTTGAAGAAATCTGAGGAAATAAGGAAATCTAAGACAATTCAGAGATATGAATTTCCAGACAAATGTACAAAAACAAAAAACACTGTGTGGTATGTCTAAAGACTTTATTTAGCTATAATGACATAGTAATATTGACATATATGTCTTATTTAAGATTAAAGGGCATATAAGTCTCCTTACTTAAAAAGTAAAATGATGGTTAAAACCAAATATATCATGAGGGCATAAAAAATGGATGAATGGAAGTGGAACTAGAAAATGAGTTTTATTATGCAAAATGCATGAATCCTAAATCTTGCCCTTAAACCAAATTAATATGTTTGAAAAATAATGAAATTCTTAATTTGCATACCTAAAAATTCAAGTAACTCTTTATTTTGCATCAGAAATTTAGGCTGCCTACTGGGTAGCCCATTACATAATATTTGTGGATGAATATATCCTTTAAACTGCTTTAACAAATCACCTTAGAACAAAATATGACTTTTTCTCTTGATGACTTTATTCTGATATCAGTAGAGAACAAAAGAACTAATTGCACATAACCTTGGGTAGAACTTGTACTGATTTAGAGAGCTCAGTTCAAATAATCACAAAGCCACCATGCAACTATGGTCATCAATGTGATCGAAATATTTTTAAATAGTGAACTCTTTAAAATGTAACACACTCTTAACTCTGTTCTTTTATTGATTTAAAAATCTATCAAGGTGTGGGACATAAATGCCCTTTGTTGTATGCTACTGACAATTTGTGTGTGTGTTTATGTGCCATTTTTTTTTCATTTTGTTTTTTAATTATGAAAGTTGTACATTTGCAGAAGAATCATGTATAAAATACTGGATTCATGTATACCACTATTAATAATATCCTCCACTGGTATAGTATATTATTTTACAATTGATGAAATCACATTTTATAATTGTACTATAAGCTATAGTCCATGTTTTAACTCAGGTTCACTGTTTGTGTAGTTATACACTGATTAATACAGGAACATGATACAGTTCCCAAATTCAGAAATAACCATTTATGAAAAATTCCACTATATTTGTAAATGATTGAGAATTTTGTACCAGGGGACTCCCAAAGTATGAGATATTTCCCATCTCTGTGATGTCAGGATTCACTATATGACTTTCTCTGGCATATGGAATATAAGTGAAATGAAATTTTCCATATCCAAACAGAAGCCTTTCAAGGCTAATACATAATCACCCTACTTTTGTTATCCCAATAGTGGCATAGTCATCACAGGGGCTGATCACCAACCAGGAAGCAGAATGAAGATGTCATGGAATAGAATTTCATTTGACTCACATCCAATAGGTAACATAAATAAGAACAATCCCAACATTTTAAGGAACCAAGATTTTGCTTTTGTAAACAAACTAATACAAAGTACAAGCCCAGTTCAAGGGGCATGACTTGATCTTTTCACCAATAACACTAATCCCATTGTTCAGGATTGTTTTGTGAACAGGAATTCAAGATGCTGTACAGTTTGTTCAGGTAATTATTTATTTGGCAGAGTTTGTTCTGATAAAGTATTTCCCATGTTATTCCATCAGATGCCTGAGTAATTTCTTGTAGACACAGTGACTTAAGATATGAAGCCTGCAACTACTGTTTTCATTTTTTTTTCTGGCCAAGGAATCCAGACTTAGAATTTTATTTTTTTAAAGAAGCTTTAGATTACAGAAATGGTGCATAAAAATATAGGGGTACTCCTATATACCCCACACCCTGCCCCCCCCACTTTTCCCCAGTAACATCTTACATTAGAGTAGTTCATTTTGTACAATTGATGAGCCTATATTGAAGCATTACTACTAACCATGGTCAATAGTTTACACTTTGCACCATACAATTTCATTAGTATGTTTAAATTTTTGAGGGTCAGTTTAATTGTTCACTGGAGTGCCTGCTATATTTTATATTCCTGCCATGAAACCATGAGGTTTTCAATTATTCCACATCCTTGCCAACACTAATTATTATTATTTAATAATAATCACACTAACGTGTGTAGGGTTATTTTGTTTTGGTTTTGATGTGCATTTCCATGGTTATGAATCATGTTGAAAATCTTTTCATGTGCTTATTAGCCATCTATAGATCTTTTGAGAAATGCCTATTCAAGGCTTTTGCCCACTTATTATTTGGGTTGTTTGCCATTTTGTTGTGAAGTTTTTATATTGTCAATATTAACCGCTTACCAGATTTATACATATACTGAACAATACACCCAAATACAGTGAGATATACATTTTTCTCAAGTGCACGTGGATCATTCCCTAAGATAGACCACATCCTAAGCCACAGAAAAATACTCAAAGAATTCAGAAAGACTGAAATTACACAAAGTAATTTCTTAGACCACAATGGAATGAAGGTGGAAATCAGTAAAGGGCAGAGAACCAGATTAGGTACAAAGATATGGAAGTTAAAAATACACTCTTAGACAAAGTGTAGGTCAAGGATAAAATATCCAAAGAAATCAGTAACTGCTTTGAATCAAATGAAAATGACAACACAACATATCAAATCCTATGGGATTCAGCAACAGCTGTACTGAGAGGGAAATTCATATCAAAAAAGAAGAAAGAGCTAAAATCAGAGTTCTAACTGCTCACCAGGATGAAATAGAAAATGAACAACAAACTATCCCCAAAGAAGGTAAAAAGAAAGAAATAATAAAGATTACAGCAGTCTAAATGAATTAGAAAACTAGAAAGCTCTAGAAAAAATAAAGAAAACCAAAAGCTGGTTCTTCAAGAAGATCAAGAAAATTGAAAAATCCTTAGCTAGACTAACAAAGAATAAAAGAAAGAGGATGCAAGCATACAAAATAAGAAATGAGGTAGGGGACATCACCAATGATCCAACAGAAATAATGAAAATTATAAGAGAACACTTTAAAATATTATATGCTAACAAGATGGATGATTTAGAGGAAATGGACAAATTCCTAGAAACACAGAAGCAGTCTACATTGATGAAAGAATAAATTGATGAAATCAACAGACAAATCACAAGTAAAGAGACAGAGTCAGTCATCAAAAACCTCCCAACTAAGATGAGCCCAGGGCCAGACAGCTTCTCAGGTGAATTCTACCAAGCAATCCAGAAAGAAGAAACACCAATCCTGCTTCATCTCTTCCAATAAATGGAAGTAGAAGGAACAATGCCTAAATCATTCTATAATTCCAAAATTACCCTAATAAAAACATCAAAGATGCCACATGAAAGGAAAATCACAGGCCAATTTCTATAATGAAATTAGATGCTAAAATTCTCAACAAAATACTTGCTAATCATATTCAACAACACATCAAACAAATTATACACCATGACCAAGTGGGTTTCATCTTGAGTATGCAAGGATGGTTCAACATTAGAAAATCAATCAATGTAATATACCACACAAATAGATCAACAGAAAAAAATCATATGATCATCTCTGTAGATGCAGAAAGAGCATTCAACAAAATACAGCACACATTCCTGATAAAAACACTGCAAAATATAGGAATAGAAGGAAACTTTATGAACATGATAAGGGACAAATATGAAAAATCCACAGCTTACATCATATACAATGGTGAAATCCTAAAGGCTTTCCCTTTAAGATTGGAAGAAAAAAAAGATGCCCACTCTCACCGTTCTTATATTATGTTGTCCTAGAAGTACTTGCTCAAGCACTAAGGCAAGAAAAAGATATAAATGGTGGTGGGGAACATGGGAATCCCTGTAATTTCTGAGTAATATTTAGGTTATCTAGGCACCTTAAAAAAAAAATATATATATATATATATTTGTTATATATATATATAACAAATAACATTTACATAAACAAATGCACATATATGCATATGTATTTATATATCATTTTACAAATATTGGTATGTATTGTGAAAAATTTGATTTTTACCCACAATAAAAAAAAATAATAAATGATCATTTAATTTATTAAGTTAAAAATAGAAAACAAAATAAATGCAATTACTGCATGAAAAAAATAAAAAATAAATGGCATCCAAACTGGAAAATAAATTTTGATAGGGACCATGGGAAAAGTCCTATTTAAATATTCATTATCTTCTAAAATGTGAATGTAAAAGTTGAGTAGATATTATGTGTTTGTTATCTGTTTATACTATTGTTTGCACAATATGATACATTTTTTTGATTATCTGGTAGCAATCTTATATCAATCTATTTGATATACTGTTATGATCAGTATACTAATATAAAGTAAATCCATGCTCATATTGGTATATTGAAATGCAGATATATGTTATTATAAAATAATCAGGTCTTGCTTCTTCCATTGAAGATACAATTTAAGATACATTACAAAACACCACCAATCTAGAGCAAAATCTGGAAAGTATATTAAGTAACCAGGCAATGGTGAGAAACATGACACTGGACTCTTGCATGAAGGAAAGGAAAGCCAGATAGATTAGAAGGCCTTTCTTCCTTTCTTTAGCCTCACTTTGGCACCAGCTCCAGAGATAGATTTTGCCACTAAAAACTTACTGTTTTGTGGTTCTACATTAGAAATCTGCATAATTCTCAGCTTTCCTTCTGATTCACATAGAAATCAGACTTTTCAGTCACTTAATTTGTAAAGCATCCCTGACCTTAAGGTTCCTTTAAGGGAATGAATCATCAACCTGATTAAGGGCTGTGGTGACTGACCAAAATCCTACATGCAAATTTTCAGGCCTTCTGCCCCAAGGCAACTAAGCTTCATCTTAGCAGAAAGAGAGTGGACATCACAACCACAAAATCCTCAAGACTGTGAAATAAACAAGTATAAGGGGCAAATGCAACCATGGAATAAAGTAGACTTATTATTATTCTAGCAATGGAAGAACTTGGGTAATTGATATAAAAGGCAGTGGCCACCAGAGGTTCTGAGGGGAAGGAGAGGGAAGAATAAGTGTACAGTGGCAGCACTTTTGGGACATTGGAATTGTTCTGCATAACATTGCAATGATGGATACTGGCCACTACAAATTTTGTTAAAATCTGTAAAATATTGGAGGGGGGGGCAAATTGTAAACTATATCTCATACTGGAATCCATGGTTAGCAACAATGCTTTAATATGTGTTCATCAATTGTAACAAATGTACCACACTAATGAAAGATGTTGTTAAAGGGAGAAAGTGTGGAAGGGGGTGGGAGTCAGGCATATGGGAATCCTGTGTATTTTTTATTTAACATTATGTAAACAAAAGCATCTTTAAAAACAAAAACTAAATAAAAAATAAAAAGGATGAATAGGCAGTAAAGAGAAGTAATATAAGTTTAGAAGTGGAGTTTGAGAACCTGGTTGTTTTTTATGAAGCACTCTTCAGCAAGATCTCTGGTGGAAGCCCCAACAATAAATAGTTGTATATTTTATTGTCTTTTATTTGTGTTTTGAGCTCATTATAATCCTAGTGTCTGAATAGGAAGACAGATGAATGTCAGGTTGAAATCTATTGGCACAGGCATATACAAAAACCAGCCATGTGAATATTGGTTTCTCTTAGGTTGCTGCAGAAGAACTAGAGAATAATAATAGTATTTAGTCAAGACATCAATAATGGTCAAAGAGGATGTAGTTTCCTTTGTATATTTATGCCTGTAAGGCAGAAGTGGTTATATGGTACCAAAGTCTTTATCTTATTGCTAGCTCTTACATGCACTTTTCCTTTGTACACTCACTAAACATTCAGTGAAATAGATAAAATAATATTTGCACTGACAACCTCACAGTGGTTTTGTGAGGATCAAATGGGTATAGTGTATAGAAAAAAATCATATCATTACATAATCTAGTAGAATGGAAGGGAAGATGAAAATGGAATAAAAGAAGTAGGAGAAATTCAAAGTTACCAATAATCCAGGATTTCTCTACCTACAAAATTGATGTTTTTGCCTTTTAATTCTTTGTTTTGGGGAGTGAGCATAGTTATCTTGATCTTTATAGAATATATAACAAAAATTCTAGGCACTGCCCACTAGATATCAATATCAGCTCTCCAGCTATGACAACTGCATTCATGATCCCAGATATTGTCAAATGTCCTCTGGGGAGCAAAATCATCCCAAAGTTGTAAACTATTGCATTAACTGATATCATATGTAAGATGTATTAAAGACTCATATGCATTGCCTCATTTAAATTCTTATGTCTGTTTAATATAAACAGTACAAGCTCAGATAGTTAAATTCACTATACTAAGGTGAAATTCCTAATAAGTGATGGTACTAAAATACGATCTAAGTTTTCAAAACAAATTCTGCACAGTTTACTTGTGAAATATAGTAGTGTCAACCCATCCCAATCCTGAAATACAATTAAAGGATATATTCTAATCTTCTTTCCTTGTCTCTCTCTGTCTTTCTTCTATCTATCTATCTATCTATCTATCTATCTATCTATCTATCTATCTATCTACCTATCTATCTATCATCTATCTATCATCTATCTATGTGAATTTGTGTTTATATAACATATAAAGTGTAATTTTAATTTGTGGAATTTTATGAAAACGCATTTTTACATACAAATCCTCAATTTGTACCTAGCAATTGAACATAACTTGTTTAAACATTAAGATAATTTTACATTAAATAATATTTAAATGTGTAAAGTTCTTATTTTTATAGGAATAAATTTTATAAGTACAAGTATTAATATTAAGGGCTTGGCCTACTGGCCGGTTTACTTTTATTAGCCACAACCAATATTCTGTAGAGATTTTTTTTATTTCATGTGAGAAAGTAGCAGGACTCTTTCAACTAATAACCCATATTACATTCTATTTTGTCACTCTTAGCTTGGAATTGGTTGAGGAAATCTTTGGTGAATGAGGGATTTCATAGAGGTTTATATTCATGGTAACCTAAGATAGGTAGGACCCTCAGCATCAATACATTAGCTTTGGTCATTAAAAATATTAAAACACTCAAGGAATTACCGTAGAATATTTATCTTTGGTATTGCAGGCCCTTCCAAGGTAGGGATTATTGATGTCTGAATGGTCACTGCCAAAAAGAAGGGATGCAGAATATCTTCTTAATTCTGGAGGACAGAAACTTGAATTAAGAATCATAAAACATGAATTTATCCCCACCTTGACACCAGGTCATTGTTTCATTCTGAATAAATGACTCCAAATTTTAAGTTTTTAATTTTCATCTGCATAACAATGGAATACATTTAAATTATATGTACCAACAGAAATACAGCGTGGCATATATGACTTTTCATTTGCAATTGTTAGAGATTTTGTCATGGGAATATAATTTTGAAAAAAAAGAAGAGTGTTATGAATTGAATTATGTCCCCTAAAGAGATGTTCAAGTCCACACCCTTGGTCCCAAGAATATAACATCATTGAGCAATAGGTACTTTGAAGATGTTATTAAGATGGGGTCAAATTGGATGAGAGTGGGCTCTTAATTGAGTACTATTATGACTGTATAAACAGAGAAAATTAAAGCAGCAGGAGAGAGACAAACATGTGATGAGGCTGATATTGACTTATGCCTCCACAAGACACAGAAACCATGGATTAATCGTTAACCACCAGAAGCCAGGACAGAGGTATGGATTCCTCCTATAAAACGAAGCATGTTTGGGCCATAAACTGAGATTTGGACTGCGAGCTTACAGTACTGTGAGACAATAAATTTCTATTACTTAATCAAAAGAGTCTGTCATACTTTGTTACAAAAGCCCAAACAAATTTAAATGGGCAGCCATAGTTAAATAATTTCAAATATTACTGTGGTGGGGAAAATTCTTGGAAGAGGTCATTGAAGTAATGCAGACAGGATTCTCTTAGAAAATAGGCAAGAGAGAGAAATGGATTAACAGAATAAAATCACCAACACAATCTGATGACTAGATATCAACAAAAAATTACAAGTCATACTAAGAAACAGGAAAATATGGCCCAACCAATGGAAATAAAAGCAAAAATCCAGACAAGACACATGATATAAGACACCTAATTAATTATGGTCATACAAATCTTGTTAATCAATTTAAAGAATTCAAGGAAACTATGAACAAAGATATAAAGTATAATAAGGTGACACGGTGTGAGTATAAAGAAAAATTTGAAAACCTGCAAAGAAAAGTAACAGAGTTTATGGGAATAAAAGACACAATTAAGTGGCATATAATAGAAGATTTGAGTTGGTTGAGGACAGAATCAGTAAATTGGAAGGCAGAGCATCTGAACTTTAAAAGACAGTAGAACACAGAGAGAAAAGAATGGAAAAAATTGAACAAAGTTTTATGGAATTGAATGATAGCACAAAACATCCAAACTTACACTGTATAAGTGTCCCAGAAGAAGAAGAGAATGGAAAAGAGGCAGAAAGACTATCTGAGGAAATAATGACCAGAATTTTTCCAACCCTAACGAAAGACATGATTATCAATATTCAAGAAGTACAACATTCCCCAAACAGAATAAACCTAAACAGACCTACTCTGAGACATCTACTATTTAAAGTGTTAGATGTCAGATATAAGGAGAGGATTCTGAGTGTATCAATGGAAAAGGAATGGATTCCTTACAAGGGAGCCTAAATAAGTCTAAGGGCCAAACTCTCATCAGAATCAATGGAGGGGAGAAGATAGTGGCATGATATGTTTAAGTTACTGAAAGGAAAAAAACTGCCAGTCAAAAATTATTTATCTAAAAAAACTATCTTTTAGAAATGAAGGTGAATTCAAAGTCTCCAGACAAACAAAAACTAAGAGAGTTTTTCACCAAGGGACCAGATCTACAAGAAGTACTAAAGTGTGTGTTATAGTCTGAAATGAAAAAGCTAGGGCAAGAGGCTTGGAGAAGAGCATAGAAATGAACATTATAAATAAGGGTAACTAAAATAGTTAAAAGACAGAAAGCAGACAATAGTAAGATATGACAATGGAAAGCCAAGGGGTAAAATGAATGATGTAAATAATGGCTTTACAGTAATAACATTGAATGTTTATGGTGTGAACTCCCCAATCAAAAGACATAGCCTGATAGAATGGATGAAAAAATACAGGCTATGTATCCATTGTCTACAAGAGACTCACCATACAATCAAATACACAATCAGGCTGAAAGAAAAGGGTTGGAAAAACATGCTCCACACATATGGTAATGAAAAAAGTTCTGGCATAGTGATACAAATATCAGACAAAATAGATATTAAATGAAAGAAGATTATAAGAGATGACAAAAGTAACTATATTTTAATAAAGGGGAAATTTAACCAAGAAGAAATAACAATAATATTTATGCACCTAACTTAAGTGCCCCAAATACATGAAACACTCTCAAAACTGAAAGGAAAAATAAACATCACTAAAATAATATTTGGAGGCCCCAATACACCACTCTCAGTATTGGAACGACTATCTGGAAAGAAGATAAATAAGGAAGAGAGACTGAATAATATGTAAATGAACCATATCTAACAGACATTTATAGAATATTACACTCCAAAATGGCAAGATATACTGTTCAAGCGCTGATGGGTCTTTCCCCATGATTGTCCAGATATTACTTTGGCAATATCTAATATAATTATGAATTTTATATCCATTTAATATGCTGTATTGTATACTGAATATCAAGTGGCTTTTCAAGTAAAATTTTCATTTTCCTTATTAGTTATCATGAATTATTAGAGGCTACACAGTAATAAAAAGTAATTGATTCAACAGTGATGAGTCAGGACACAACAATTTAATTATTTTAAATTTAGTTGGTTGTTTGAATACATACATTATTAAATTTATTTTTAAATCAATTCTTAAACGTTTTTCAAGTAAAGAAAGCACAAGCATTAAAATTCTGCATTGCCTGGCAAGGCTGACATATGAACCTAAATATCAGAGTCACATAACATAATTCTACACACATGCATACATCTTAATTCCAGAGGTAACAAATGCATATTATTTTGTTTTTCCCCATGTTTACTTTTTTGTTTCAAAAGAAAATAGTTGATCCAGATTCCAACATCCTTGACCCTAGGCTGTTGTGGATGAGTTCTCCCTCAGGACCACAACCACCATATCTTACCCTTAAATACTATCTCAATGTACTTTGTCCCACTTGGTTTGTGTGAGAGTGAGGATGGGTTGTATTGTTATAGTTTTAGTCTAACTTCTAAATTTATTGTTAATATGGGAAAATATAATGTTATTGTGGAACTTAATGATATTTTGCTCTACTTTCAAATATCTCATAATATTCAGTTTACAACAGATACTTAGATTTTACAAGAGAAAGCTTTCAAGATGTAATTTGTAACTTCCAAGAAAAAAAAATACACTACTTTTCATTCATACTGTTAGATTATTTGTATGTTATTTGATTGTTGGTTCATATTGTCAGTTCTGAGATATAGTTTGGCAATTTTATCTTTTCATTTTTTAACTTATTTTGGAAAATAACCTAATCATCTTGTTGAAATACTGTATTGGTTTAATGATATTCAAATGTTGCTATATTTTCTTATTTTTCACTATCTTTTAATTTTAATTTCATGGAGAAGCATATATTTACATATATAATTTTTCAAATCATTGAATAAATAATTTATATTTTAATTTTCAAGAACACTATCTTGTTCCCTGGTGCTGCTTTTATGCAATACATAATATTTGTTTTGTGGATTTAATATCCTTTTATGTGTCCATGAAGATGTTGGTTTTACTTTTCACAAAATATTTTTATTTCCACATTTCTTTTTCTTCTCAAATTTTCTTCTGTGTATGTATTTGGATTTCTCTCTTTCATGCTGTAGTCTTCCTCAAAAGTCTTCTAATCACTGTATCAAGAAAAATATTTTATTACTAGAATGACTGGTTCATCCCAGTTTGCTTAGAACTTTAACAATTTTTAAATTGAAAGCCTAACATCCTAGAAACCCAATTAAAACTGGAAAAACCAGGATGGTTCATGTGAAAGTTGATGTACCATTAGAAATTCCTACAAAGCAAATATTCCCACACCTTCACAAATTCTTAGGTTGTGAAATTTTCTCACCCCTAATTCAATAACCCTACCTCAATCCAAATAAATGATCAAAATGTACTGTAGTACCTCATGCAAGCATTCTTCCCTTCTTGTTCTTATATTTCTATTGAGATATTAATTAAGAAATATTTTATCCCATTTCCTTGATTTTAGCTGTGCTTTCAGATATAGGGGTGAAAAATATTTGTGATCACACTAACACTTTTACTTCTATCACAAACTTTAAAAACATATTATTGCACACAGACACAGACACAGGCAAACACACACAAATAGTAATATGTAAGAAAAGGAACCATAAAATATTAAAATGTCTATCTTCATATTTTGTGATACCTGTGCTGAGTCATGACTGATGCAGTACATGTACCTTAGAGAGGAAATGGTGAAAATTCTTTTCTATCAATTGTATGGTATTGAAATTGAATAATGATGTTAAAAATAACAAATAATAGAGGAATCTAAAATTGAGTGTGAATTTTTAGTTGATAATAATATGCAACAAAAATTTGTCCATTTCTCAGCCAAGACCAAATAACGATAAATGAGTTTTTAGGATGTCATATTTGGCAGAGTGGTTTCCAGCAGTAAGTCTGTCTTCTCAACATGAGACAGAGTGTTGCAGTCACTCATGTATGGCTAGGGGATAAGCAAATATTAAAATCCTTTATATGAAACAAAATTCTCTTTATATATCTCAACTTATTCATATATTGGGTCAGTCATTTATTAATTGAAATTCATATGCAACTTGCACAAATGGTTTTTAAGTAGGTTTGTCCTTCTCAGCAAAAGAATTTATGAAGGGGAGAGAAACATCCATATACTCTTAGTTTGCTAATGTATATTTTGTATTATTATTTCTTGGTTACAAATTATTTTGGAGTTAAATGTTTGTCATATTTCCTCATATCTCTGTGAAATGGAATGATTTTTCTTAATCAAATTAGATATATTTGATTATTCAGTTAATGAGTTGTATACTTTCTTAGAAAATCTGCTGTTGAATTAATCACAGAAATTTAAAAAAAATAAGTAAACAATTCAATCTTCTTTAGTTGCCTTGGGTATACTTGCCCTTTCTTAAAGGATAAAACAATGAATAGACCATGGGGTATTACATTCCAACATCAACTGATTTCTCCTTATTGGGATTGTTTCTACCAACAAGAATTGGCCTGGTCCCCTTCGCTTTAATCATTCACATTTTCCTAATGGCTCTGATTGGAAACCATTCCATGCTCTTCCACCTCCTCTTGGACACCCATCTCTATACTCCATGCATCTCTTACTTACTCCATGTATTTTTTACTTACTCACCTCTCACTGGTTGCATCTCCACCATTATTCCCCAAATGCCTTCCAGTTATCTCTTTGGAAACAAATCTATCTCCTTCATTGGGTGTGGAGTTGAGAAATTCTTTTTCTTGACTTTAGCATTTGCTGAAGCTCTGCCTTTGATATAAATGGCCTATGATCATTATGTGCTTATTTCCTTTCCTTGACACTATTGTATTTGAATGACCAAAAGAATGTCTGTTCTGATGATCACAGAACCTTGTATATTGTGCTATATAAAAAACTTTGCACACATTGCATATGTAGTCCCTTATTGCCAGTCCAGGGACATCAATCATTTCTTCTGCGATATACCAGCCATGATAACTCTGGCATTCATGGAAACCTCAGTATGAGTACACATTTTTTATGAGTAGTATCCTTTTCCCCATGTTTCATTTCCTTATTATCTCATGTGTCTATGGCTGGATTCACCTTGATTTCCCTGGAAGCAATCAGTGGAAGGGAAAACCTTCACTAACTTGTGGGAAATAGGAATGTTTTAGTAACATTTAGAAATGAAAATAGAAGCTGCTTAATTTGGAGCAGTCAGGATAACAGCTCTACTACCTTTAATTTCTCTCTCATTATCTTTAAATTTGGGTGGCAAAATAATAATACCAAAAAGAAAAGACAATTTTAAATACTTATGTATCTAACCACAGTACCCCAAAATACATGAGACAAAGACTGGAAAAATTATGGGGAGGAATATACACTTCCACAATCACAGTAGATGACTTCAATATACCACTCTCAGAAATAGATAGAACATCTCAACAGAGGCTCAATAAAGAAAAACAGACCTTGAATAATACATTAGAAGAACTAGACATAATGGGTATATACAGAATTTTTCACTCCAAAATAGAAAGTTTTGCATCCTTCTTGAGTGCTCATGGATCTTTCTGCAATATACACCTGACACTGGTTAATAGAACAAGTCTCAACAAATTTAGTAAGAAAGAATTTATACAAAGCACTATTTTTGCCCACAATGCAATGAAGTTGGAAATCAATAATGGATAGAGAACTAAAAAATTCAGAAATACATAAAATTTAACCAACACATTCAAATAATCAGTGGATCATAGAAGAAATATCTTGAAATCAATGAAAATGAGGACACTACATATCAAAACTTATTGGATTTGGTGATGTCAGTGCTGAGAGGAAAATTTCTAGCCCTAAATGCCTACCTTAAAAATGAAGAGAGAGTTAAATCAAAGACCTAACTACACATATGGAAGAATTATATAAAGAACAGAAATTAATCACAAAGAAAGCAGAAAGGAAGAAAGAACAAAGAATAGAGCAGAATTAAATGAAATTGAACACAAGTAATAGAATTAATGAAACCAAAAGCTGTTTTCTGAGAAGTATAATAAAATTGACAATCCCTTAACTATACTAACAAAGAAGAAAAAGTGATGATGCATATAAATAAAATGAGAAATGAGAAAATGGACAACACCACTGACCTCACAGAAATAAAGGTAATGAAAGGAGGATACTATGAAAGACTGTATGCCAACAAGTAGAACAATCTAGATAAAATGAATGAATATTGAGGAACACATAAGCAACTTACACTGATGGAAGAAGAAATAGAAGACTTCAACAGAGTATTACAAGTAATGAGATTGAATCAGTCTTCAAAAACCTTAAAACAAGGCAGGCTACAGGGTGATTATCTGATGAGCACCAGCAGCTTGGAAGATCCCTGAGGACCTAAGAGGGAAGGCTGTATATCAAGGGTTGTTTTTTGTTGTTGATATTTTGTTTATTGTTTTTTGTATTTTACCCTGATTTGTTTCCTTTTTTCTTTTCCTTATCATTTCTACCGACTTTATTCCTTTTCTTTCCTTCATTTTTCGTTTCCCTATTTTCTGCTGCTTTTCTTTCATTCCACCTCTTATGGTTTGGTCTTCATTTTTTCTTTTTCTCTCTTTTTTTTTCTTTTCTTCTCTTCTCATCATTCCAGACTTTTAATTCATTCCATTTTTTCTCTGTTTTGTTTCTTGTTTCATTTGTTCTATTCCACCTTTTTTATTCTTACTCATCTTACTTATTTTCCTAGCTCTTGTACAGTTCTTCTTCTGCCCTTTATTAATATTATTAATATGTTTCCTCTTCTTGTCATTTTCTTTTTCTCTGGTCTTAATATTTTTTTTTCAAGGGAACACAGGCAACTGCAAGGATATAGAATAAGATGATCCAATGGACAAAAGGGAAACTTACCACAAACATACACAAAACAACAAAACAAAACTGTAGAGTAGACAGAGAAGCTAACCAACCAAGTAATCCCATCAAGGTAAACAGATTCCTAGACACCAGCAAAAAATTACAAGCCATACTAAGAAACAGGAAGACATTGCCCAGTCTGAAAATCAAACTGAAAAATAAGAGGACATGCAGAATGTGGAACGACTAATAAAGGATGTCCAAATAAATATCATGAAACAACTTAATGAAGTGAAGGAAGAGATAAAGGATATTAAGAATAAACCGAGGCAACATACTAAAAAAAATTTAAACATACATAAAAAAATAAAGGATCTGATGGTGATGAATGGCACAATGCAAGAAATAAAAAAATGCTGGAAGCCCATAAAGGCAGATTTTAACAGGTAGAGGAAAATATCAGTGATTTCCAAGACAGTACATCGGAAACCAGATAATAGAACTTATAGACAAAAAGATAGAAAAAGTCCAGCACGGACTCAAGATTCAAATGACAACACAAAAGGCACAAACATTTACATTATGGGCATCCCAGATGGATAAGAGAAGGGAAAGTGTCAGAAGGAGTGTTGGAAGAAATAATGGCTGAAAATTTCCCAACTCTGTTGAGTGTCATGGATTTAATTGTCAGGAAGTGAAGGACACCCCAAACTGCATAAGCCTTAATAGGTTTACTGCAAGACATATTATTAAATTGTCTAATGCTCAAGGCAAAGAGAGAACCCTGAAAGCAGCAAGAGAAAAGAGGTCCATCACATACAAGGGAAGCTCGACATAATTAGGTGTTGATTTCTCATCTGAAATCAAAGCGGCTAGAAGGCAGTAGTATGACATAATTAAGATGCTTAAAGAAAAATAAAACTGTCAGTCAAGGATTCTGTTTCCAGTAAAACAAGCTTTTCTGGATACCAAATGAGGGAGCTTTCAAAGTATTCACAGACAAACAGAAATTAAGAGAGTTTGTCAACAAAAAACCTGCCCTTTAAGAAATAGTACAAGGAATTCTGCAGGTTGAAAGGAAAAAAAAAAAAAA
>JAQZBX010020645.1:0-32836 GCA_029593785.1 Cabassous unicinctus
CTTCCCACATAAACAACATCCTTCATTAATGTGGCATATTAATTGCAGTTGATAAACACATCCTGGGGCATTGTCATTGAGCATGGACCATAGTTTACATTGGAGTTTACATTCTCTCCCACACAATTCTGCAGGTTATAGGAAGATATATAATGACATATATCTGTCATTGCCATGCCATTCAGGATGATTTCTAAGTCCTGAAAAATCCTCCACATTACACTTGTCTTTCCCTCCCCCTACCCCCAGAGCCTCCAGTGGCCACTGCATCCACATCAAAGCTATAATTTCTTCCATTGCTAGAATCACAAGTTTATTGTAGAATGCCAGTAAGTCCACTCTAGCCCATAGTTCATTCCCCAATCCTGAGTATTCTGGGATAGTGATATCCACTCCACCTCTAATTGAGAGGGAGTTTCAATCCCATACAGTTGATAGATGGGACTCTCTTGCTTATAGTTGTAGGCTCTCTCATTTCCTTGTTATGGTAGTTGTCAGTCCTCACCTCCTTATAGTTGTCCTGGGTGAGTCCAATGAACTGGAGAGTAGGTGATGCAACTCTGCTGAGGCTCAGGGCCCAGTTACCTTATGGACAGCCCAAAGATTCAAGTCTTTTGGAAGTACACATACCAACTCCAACACCAAGTATAGGTTCTAAGAGAAGGGATAGATGACCCATATCTGGGAAGCCATAACTGAGTCCAACTCTGTCACTCTCAGGAGCACAAACTCCAAAGCAGGGCCCATTGGCAAGACATCAAACTCTGGAGGTCTCTGTCTTGATCTTAGGACCTAGGTATCTCCAGAGCCCTCAGGAGCCCCTTTATTTGAGGGAGTATCCACTTTGGCAGTGTATAAGATCCTGCTGAGATATGTGTAAGTGTTACCTCTGGGTTGACCTCCCAACTCACTTTGAAGTCTCTTAGCCATATAAACTTATTTGTCTTTATCTTTTATCCCTTTTATTTGAGGTCTTTTTCTGGTTGCATTGCTAGTCAACAAAACACTCTTCAACAATCAGGGGGACAAGGAGGAAATTGTTAGAGAAATCAGTAACTACCTCAAAGCAAATGAAAACAAGAACACAAAATATAAAAAAAATAATGGGATGCATCTAAATCAGTGTTAAGATGGAAATTTTTAGATAAATGCCTACATTAAAAACGGAGAAAGACATAAAATCAAAGAACAACAAACAGCACAGTTGCAGGAATTATAAAAAGAACAACAAATTAATCCCAAACCAGGCTGAAGGAAGGAAATTTGAAATATTGCAACAGAATTAAATGAAAATTATAATGAACAAAAATGCATTAGAAGGAATTAAGAAAACCAAAAACTGGTTCCCAGAGAAGACTTTTAAAATTGAGAAACCTAGACATTCAAAGAAAAAACAGAAAAGACACCAATAAGTAAAATTAGAAATGAGAGGATATCACCTCTGACCCCTAAAGAGCATCATAAGATCATATTTTCAAAAAACTGTATGGTTAAATTCATTCCTAGGTATTTGATTCTTTTAGTTGCTATTGTAAATAGTATTTTTCCTGATTTCCTTGTCAGATTGCTCATTATTGGTCTTCGGAAATTCTACTGATTTTTGCACATTGATCTTAAAACCTCCAATTTTACCGAACTCATTTATGAGGTCTAGAATCTTTGTTTTAGATTTCTCAGGGCTTTCTATGTATAGAATCATGTTGTCTGCAAATAGTGAAGTTTTTACTTTTCTTTATAGTTTTGATGCGTTTTATATATTTTTCTTCTGTAAATGTTCAAGCAAGTACTTTTAACACAATGTTAAATAGGAGCTGTGATAGTGAGCATCCTTTCTATTTCCCGTTCTTAGAGGGAAAGCTTTTAGGATTTCACCATTGTATATGATCTTCGCTGTGGATTTTTCATATATACCCTTTATCATGTTGAGGAAGTTTCCTTCTATCCCTATCTTTTGTAGTGTTTTTATCAGGAATGGGTGCTATATTTTGTTGAACGCTTTTTCTGCATCCATAGAGATGATTATGTGATTTTTTCCTTTTAATTTCTTTATGTGATATGTAACACTGATTGATTTTCTTATATTGAACAATCTTTGCATACCAGTGGTGAAGCCCATTTGGTCACGATGTATAATTCATTTGATGTTGTGTTGAATATGATTAGGAAGTATTTTGT
This sequence comes from Cabassous unicinctus, assembly GCA_029593785.1. Taxonomy (NCBI): domain Eukaryota; kingdom Metazoa; phylum Chordata; class Mammalia; order Cingulata; family Chlamyphoridae; genus Cabassous; species Cabassous unicinctus. The sequence goes on from JAQZBX010020645.1 coordinate 2,176, forward strand.
TGGGGATTTTAGAATCTAGTTTCATTAGGGAGATTGGTCCATAGTTTTCCTTTCTTCTGGTGTTTTTGTCTGGCTTTGGTATAAGGGTGATGTTTGTGTCATAGAATGAGTTAGACACTGTTCCTTCCACTTCTATTTTTTTTGAATAATTTAAGAAGGAGTGGTGTTAGTTCTTTAGAGAATGTTTGGTAGAATTCAACTGTGAAACTGTCTATCTTGGGCACTTCTTAGTTGGGAGGTTTTGATGACTGAGTCAACCTCACTACTTGTGATTGGTCTGTTGAGCTCATCAATTTCTTCTTTCACCAATGTAGGCTGCTTGTGTGATTCTAGAAATTTGTCCATTTCCTCTAAATTTTCCTTCTTTTGGTATATAATTTTTCAAAGTACCCTCTTATGATACTCTATTTCTATGGAGTCAGTGATGATATCCGCTTCCTCATGTCTTATTTTGTGTATTTGCATCTTCTCTCTTTTTTTTCTTTGTTAGCCTGGTTAGGGGGCTGTCAATTTTATTGAACTTCTTGAAGAAACAACTTTTGGTATTATTTTTCTATTGCTTTCTCCTTTTTTTATTTTATTTAGCTCAGCTCTAATGATTGTTATTTCCTGATTTCAACTTCATTTGGGGTTTGTTTGTTGTTGTTTTTCTAATTCCTCTAGGTGTGCAGCTAGGTCTTTGATTTTATCTCTTTTTTATTTTTTGATATATGCATCTATGGCTACGAATTTCCCTCTCAGTACAACTTTTGCTGTATACCATAAATTTTGATATGTTTTGTTGTCTTTTCCATTCATTTCAAAGTAGTTACTGATTTCTTTTGTGATTTCCTCCTTGACCCACTGTTTGTCTAAGTGTGTGTTTTTTAACTTCCATATATTTCTGCCTAATTTGGTTATCTGGGACTTACTGATTTCCAGCATCATCCCATTGTGGTCAGAGAAATTAGTTTGTATAATTTCAATCTTTCTGAATTCATTGAGAGTTGTTTTATGGATTATCATGTGGACTATTTTGTAGAATGATCCATGTGCACTTGAGAAGAATGTATATCCTGCTGTATTTGTGTTTAGTGTTCTTTATATGCCTATTAGGTCCAACTCCTCTAATGTATTCTTCAAAGTCTTTGTTGCTTTATTGATTATCTCTCAAAATATTCTGTCTAATGGTGATAATGATATATTAAAGTCCCCCAGTATAATTATAGAGAAATCTATTTCTCCACTTAGTTTTTCCAGTGTTGGCCTCGTGTATTTTGAGGCACCCTGGTTAGGTGCATAAATGTTTATGATTAGTCTTTATTCTTTCTTTCTTCTACATATTGCATTTTATTAATATATAATGTCAATCTTTGTCTCTTACAATAATTTTGCATTTAAAGACTATTTTATCCAACATTAGTATAGCTATTCCCACCCTTTTTTGGTTATTGTTTGATTGTAAAATTGTTTTCCAGCCATTCACTTTCAGCCTTCTTGAATCCCTGGTTCTAAGGTGGGTTTCTTGTAGACAGCACATAGATGGGTCATATTTTCTTATCCATTCTGACAGACTGTGTCTCCTGACTGGTGAGTTTAGTCCATTAACATTCAATACTATTATTGTCATGGAGTTACTTAAATTAGCTATATTTTCTTTGGGTTTATGTATGTCATATATTGTTTTTATTACTCTTTTTGTCTTTTCAGTTGTTTTAACACTCTCTTCCAACTCTCTCCTTTTTTCACCTTTCAATCTGCATAACTACCTTTAGTATTTTCTTGAAGTGAAGATATCTTATTAACATCCTCTCTTAGATTTTTTCTTTGAATATTTAGAACTCTCCTTTATTTTTGAATGCAAGTTTTGCTGGATAGAGAATGCTTGGCTGGGAGTTTTTTCTTTAACACCTTGACTATGTCATACAACTGCCTTCTTGCCTCCATTGTTTCAGATAAGAAATCAGCACTTAATCTTATTGAACTTCCTTTGTATGTGATGTTTCTCTTTTTCTCTTGCTGCTTTCAGGATTCTCTGTTTGTCTTGAACATTGGACATTTTGACAAGTATATGTCTTGGAGGAGACCTGTTGGGATTTATACCATTTGGCATACACTGTGCTTCTTGGATATGTACAGTCATCTCCTTCAATAGGGTTGGGAATTTTTCAGCCATTATTTCCTTCAGCATTCTTTCTGCCCCTTTTTCCTTCTTTTCTCCCTCTGGGATGCCTATAATGCATATATTTGCATATTTTGTGTTGTCAGTTAAGTCCCTTAGTCCCTGCTGGATTTCTCTATCTTTTTATCTATTTGTTCTATTATCTGCTTGATTTCAGATGTACTGTCTTCCACAGTGCTAATTCTTTCCTATGTTATTTCAAATCTGTTGATGTGTGCTTCCATTGTATTTTTTATTTCTTGGATTGTGCCATTCATCACCATCATATTCGTTATCAATTTATGTATGTTTGCAATTTCTTCAGTATTTTCTCCCAGTGTCTCCTTAATATCTTCAATCTCTTCCTTCACTTTATTAAGTTGATTCATGACATTTGTTTTGACAGCTTTGGTTCGTTTTTCCATGTTCTGCACCTACTCTTGGTTTTTAGTTTGTTCTTTGGAAAGACCATGTTTTCCTATTTCATAGTATGGCTTGTATTTTTTGTTGTTGATATCTAGTCATCTGTTATCTTGGTGTGTTAATTCAGTTGATTGGCTTCTCTCTCTGCTCTATGGTTTTATTTTGTTGTTTTTGAGTGTGATAAGGCTTCACTTTTACACTTCATTCCTCTTATTCTATTTCCTTGCTGTTGTCTATGTTTCCATGAAAAAAAATGTTAGTGCCAGTGAAATAGGGAGAGACAATAAGAGAAAATGAGTATTAGTCATGATAATAGTAAAAGGTAGGAGAGGGGCCATACAAGACTTAGGTAATTGAATAATTAACCCAAGTAAGAAGTACAGAAGAATAAGATTAGAAAAATGGAATAGAAACAATGAGACATGAAACAGAATGCAGAAAAAATATAGAGTGAATTAAAAATCCAGATTGATGAGAAGAGGGGAAAGAAAAGCACAAGAGAAAAGGATAGAGAAAAAAAGAGAAAAAGAGGGAAAATAAAACATGGGGGAAGTAAGAGAAAGAAAGAAATGAGTAGAAGAAAAATTGAAAACTAAGCTCAAAAAGGTGGATTGAAAGAAAAACCACAGAAAACAGAATATATAGGGATGACGGAGGGAAAAGAAATAGCATAGATAAAGAAAATTGAGAAACAAAACAGAGAAAGCACCAATAATCAGAGAAACAAAGTAAAGGGGATACAACAACAAGAAATCAAGACAAAGGCTACTTGTTTTGTTTTGTTTTTTTAAAGAAAAAGAAGAAGAAGGCAGGAAAAGTATAAAAAAGCCAAGAAAAACATGGAATAACTGCCTTTTTTCTTGGACCCCAATGACCTTCTCAGGCTGTTGCTATTCAGCAATCAATCACCCTGCAGCCTGTCCTCTGTAGTTCTTAATCCAGGCTTTCATGAGTAAAATAAGGAAAGGAAAAAAGGAACATTTTATTTTTTTTTTAAGTAAGAGATCCAATAAAAGCTAATACAAAGAGGACGTCAGTATATTCCCTGTCATAAAATTTCCCTGGATGCTTGATAACCTTGTATTGCTTCTCAGAGAGGAGCCAAGGCCTGAATCCAAAACCTTGTATATGCTAGGCTGGAGCTCTTCCACTGAACTAATGCGACTTCTTAAGCTAACAAGGCTTTTCAACAACCTGTCAGGCCCTATTCCCTCCCTGTTATCTCTGCCTCCTTTCTGATGTAAATTCTCTCTTTACCTAGGCTGCTAAGTAGGAAAGCCTGCCTGAGAAGATCCCCATCTCTTTTCTGATGTAATTCTTCTCTTTACCTAGGTTATTGAGCATGGCAGCCTGCCTGAGTAGATCCCCCTGTCCTATCCCTGTTGCATCAGTGTCCCTTCTGCCACCCAAGGAGGGTTTTGCTGGCTAAAATAACTACAAAGGGACCACTATTCACCCTCTCAGATGCCTCCTCCTCCCATGTGAGGTCATGGACACACTCCTTTTGGAAGAGTAAACTGGCAACTCTACTTGGGCTGTTTGTCCTGAGGGCAGGATATAAGTGCCTCTTCCAGACACAGGCAGGAGATACTCAAGGTTTTTATCCAGCTTCCTTTTCTTTCTAGCACCCGCCTAGATGACCCAGAGACTCTCTCTATATATATCTTGAGGTGCTGGCAGGGAGGAAGAAGTCTGTTCTCCTCTTAGTCATATACCATCACCAGGAGTTTTACATTTGCCTGATAGCTCAGAGATGGAGGAAGGGAGTCCTTCCCGGTGGCTGGGAGGGTCAATAACTCACAGTTCTCTGTTTCAGCTTCCTCCTCTCTGTCTCCATCTTTCCTGTTATTGTAAAGCAATGTCATGGACTGCTAACCCCAAAGCAGGTCACCAAGGAGGCTTTAGACTACCTTTCAGATTTTTTAGAAAAAGCCAAGCTTTATCCATCTGCCCCATCAACCATGTTCTCACAATCTTGGAGAGATTCCTATTACCAATTACTTTTCTCAAAGTAAATATTTTAGTTTCTAAACATTTGATAAGTTTTTAACATGAATAAGGATTTTATTTATTGATTGATTTCCCTGCTCAATTTGATGAAGACACTATTCTTTCCACACTGAGTGGACTCAGCACCTTTGTTAAAAGTCAATTGACTGTTCTACAGAAGCAGGAAGAAGACAGGCAGCCTTCCTTGGCATAGTGGAAGTGGTGGAAGAGAAAGGAAAAAAGTGTGCAGGTCAGGTGTCTGATGAGGGGGCACACTTCCAAGTGCAGGAGGAATTTGCATACTGTGGGGGCAAGAAACACAGCCAGCCAAGGGGCATTGCTGGGTAGAGGGGAATTGATGTATGTGGCCTGTGAGGGAAGCCACACTGATATAGGCACATGTAGGCAGGTACAAGGGGGAAAGTGTCAGTAGTGCTCAGATTCAAGAGGCCAAGGGGCCATGTTACAAGATCCAGGAATGAGCAAGGGGATAAGAAAGAGAGAGGCCACCATAGAAGAACTAGCAATCTGTAACACTTTTGTGGGTACCTAGTCTGGTTTTTACTAGTTAAACATGGGAAATTCTAAAGAGTTAGAAGAAGCTGAACCAAGTGTCAATGAAAAGCCTTAATACAAATAAAAACAACAATAAATAAATAGTCAAGAAAGAAACTGACCAACTGACTAAACTAATCAGGATAAACAGATGCCTAGAAATCAGCAAAATATGACAAGACATACTAAGAAATTTGAAGATATGGCCCTGTCAGAGGAACAAATTAAAATTCAGAGGAAACACAGAAATTGGAACAACTAATCAAAGATTCACACTACAATCTCCTAGATCAATTCAAGAAGATGGAAATAGAGAAATAGATTATTAAGAAGACACTGGAGGACTTCTGGAAAGATGGCCTCAGTGTAGGTAGGCAGGGCTCAACTTGCAATAAAAACAAGAGGGAGGACAAAAAGCTTTCCAACAAACCTATTTAAGGAATCTGAAGAACAGGAGACTGATGTGCAGCCACCAGGTATGTGAAGGACAGAGAAATGAAGCCAAAATGAAGATTGTGAGGTACTAGCCCTGCAGCCAGAAATGGCAACCATCCCACACCCTCAAGGTGACAAGCCTTTGTAAAAGCCATGGCTCACAGCAGCCAACTGATAGGGGAACAGATGTCTTCCTCCTAGGGAAGAGGGAGGGTGCAGTTGAGGTGCAAGCACTTTAGTGAGTTTGACCATCAAAGCCTGCTTTGAATCTTGACTCTGGCCAGACTAGAATCATGGTCAAGTGGAGGATGAGAGACACCTTCATGGAAAGATTTGTCTGAAGAGTGCCATCTTCTGGCTGGTAAGGAATTTGCAGGAAGAAAAAATTCTTTTTGGGATCTCTCTTGACCTAGACACCTTGGATCTCTTCTGTGCCCTGTTACTGGGCTGCTGACCCTATTTTATTTATTTATTTATTTATTTTTATTGTTCATAAAAATCAAGATTTTTCACAGTACACACCAATATTTGTAAAATGATATATAAATACATATGCATATATGTGCATTTTCTTACATAAATGTTATTTTATATATATATATATTTTTAAAGGTGCTTAGATTACCTAATTATTACTCATAAATTACAGGGATTCCCATGTTCCCCACCTCCCACACCTCCCACAACATCCCACACCAACATCCCTCATCAGTGTGAGACATCACCTGCAATGGATATACACATCCTGGGGCTTTGCCACCAAGCATAGACCGCATTTCACATCATAGACCGCATTTCACATCATAGACCACCCTCTCTCCCACACATTGATAACTTAACCTGGGAAATTTTAAAGACTTAGAATAAATTGAAGCAAAAATTAAAGAATAACTCTGAAACAAACCATAGATAATAGAAATTGATTGTCAGATTAAATTCACCAACAGAATCAGATGTCTCGATATTGGCAAAAATTTACAAGCCATTCTAAGATAAAGGAAGATACGGTCAAAATAACAGAAAAAAAATACAAAAATCCTGAAAGGGCACCAGATTTAAGAAAACTAATCAATAATAATCATGGAAGTCTCTTAAATTAAGTCAAGTAGTTCAAGGGAAATACGAATAAAGAGATAAATGATATTAAGATGACACTGGGTGAGCATAAAGAAAAATGCGAAAGCCTACAAAGAAAAGTAGCAACTTCTGGGAATGAAAAACACAATGAATGAGATTAAAAATATGTTAGAGGTATATATATATACAGCTCATTTGAAATGGCAGAAGAATGAATAAGTGAAATTGAGAGCAGTGCATCTGAATTTGAAAAGACAAGAGACTAGACAGAAAAAACAATGAAAAAAATTCAATAGATCTCAGGGTATTGAATGACAACATGAAACACACAAACAAATACATTATGGGTGTCCAGAAAGAAAACTGTAAAGGGACAGAAAGAATATTTGAGGAAATAATGAGCAAACATTTCTCAAATCTGATGAAAGGCATAGATTTCAATATCTAAGAAGAACACACCTGAAAGAGAATAAATAAAAATAGAACTACTCCCAGACACCTATTATTCAGAATGACATTTATCAGAGATAAAGAGAGGATGCTGAAAGCAGCAAGAGAAAAAGCAATGCATCTCATGCAAGGAAATCTCAATAAGTCTAACGGCCTATCTTTCGTCAGAAACCACTGTGGTGAGAAAAAGGTGATATGATGTATTTAAGATACTGAAAGATAAAAAAAGTCAGGCAGGAATTCTTAATCCAGCAACACTGTCCTTCAAAAATCAGGGTTAGTTTAAAGTAATTCCAGAAAACCATAATTGAGAGAGTATGAATGGCAGTTTGAGTTTATTTATGAACCCCAAAAAGAAATTATGCTTTAAAAATATTCTATTCCTCTGGATGTGCTATGCTTTGATTGTATTAGATCCAGCTGAGATGTCTTTTATTAAATTATGTTGATATTAGGGCTTTGATTCATCCACGTCATTAGGACAATTCAGAATTTGAGTCTCCATCCCCTTGGTGGGCTATATATATGGACACTCACTCAAAGATAACACAGAATAAGATACTTACATGAAGAGAGAGCTCCACAGACAAGGAAGAGGAGATTACTTTGATCCTTCTCCAGGAAGAAAGATGAGTCATTTGCCTGATAGTTTAGAGCTGACCTTTGAAGAGAAGAGAGCAGCTGAGCCTGGAAAGAAAAAAAAACCTCCAGCCTAGAGCGGAGATCAGAAGCTGGACCAAGAGAATCTTAAGAGGAAGAGAAAGGCTGAATTATTGTAGACATGACATGTCACCTTGCTTCAATACATGGCAAATGATGTTGGGTGAGAAATCAACCTGGAGCTGGACATTTTGGGCCTTGTAAATTTTACTCCAAATAAACACACTTTATAAAAGCCAGAGATTTCTGGTACTTTGCATCAGCACCTCTTTGGCTGACTAATACAGTATGATACCAAAAATTCAGATTTAAAAGAGATTGTAAAGGGAGCCTGAAAGGAAAAGTTTGTAGAAATGAAGATTATTAGTATGAGAAACTTACATGATAAAAAGACAGACAATAGTAAGATGTGAAAACAGAAAGCCAAAGAATATAATGAATGAATTAAGTAATGCCCTTATAGTAATAACATTAAAATTAATGAACTGAATTTTCAAATCAAAGTCATAGACTGACATAATGAATAAAAATATATGAGCCATCTATATTATGTCTACCTCAGACATAAGGACACAATCAGTTTGTAAGTGAAATATTGGAAAAAGTTACTCCACAAAAATAGTAACCAAAAATCATCTGGAGTAACAATACTAACATTGGTATAAGAGATGAAGAAGTTCATTATATATTAATAAAAGGAGCAATTCACCAGGAATTAATAAATATAAGAAATACTTATGCATCTAACCTAACCCAAGATACATGAGGCACACAGTGGCAAAACTGAAGGGAGAAATAGACATCTCTACAATAATCTTTGGAGATTTCAATATACCACTTTCAGCCTTGGCTAGAAAATATGGACAGAATATAAATATGGAAACAGAGGGTATGAATAATGTGATAAATTATCTAGACCTAAAAGATATTTATAGAGCATTATACTCGAAAAGAGCATGATATGCATTCTTTCCAAGTGCTCATGGATGCTTCTCCAGGATAGACACATGTGCTGGGTCACAAGACAGTCCTCAATAAATTTAAAAAGAATGAAGGTATAGAAAGCACTTTTCTGAACATAAACTAATTGAACTGGAAATCAATAACAGATGGGAAAAAGATGAAAATTCACAAATATCTGGAGATTAAACAACGCACTCTTAAATGGTCAGTGCTTCAAAGAAGAAATTACAAGAGAAATCATTAAATCTTTTAAGACAAATGAAAATGAGAATACAATATATCAAAACCTATTCACTAGAAGAAAGGCAGTGCTGAGAGGGAAATTTACAGACCTCAAAGTTTACATTAAAAAAAAAGAAAGATCCAAAATCAAAGCACTAACTGCACACCTTGAGGAATTCTAAAAGAAACAGCAAACTAATCCCAATACAAGGGGAATGAAAGAAACAATAAAGATCTTAGCAGAAATAAATGAAATTTAGATAAGAAAACAATAAAATCAACAAAAGCCAAAGCTGGTTTTTTGATAAGATCAACAAAATCTCTAAACCCTTAGGAAGGCTGACAAAGAAAAAGAGAAGATGCATATTTTCAAACCAGAAATGAGAAGGATTTTCAACACAGACCCTGCATTAAAAAAAGAAATTAATAAAGGTTACTATGAGCAACAGTACACCAAGCTAGACCATATAGGCAAAATTGACAACTTCATAGAAAGACACAAACAACATACTCTGAAATAGAAGACATCATAAAACCAATCACAAGTAAAGAGATTGAAATAATCATCAAAAACACCCAAAAATGAAGAGCAGGACAAGATGGCTTCATAGTTGAATTCTACAAATCATTCGAAGATAATATAATAGCAATTTAATAACAATTTTACCCAAGTTTTTTACAGATTCAATGCAATTCCAATAAAAATCCCAACATCATTTTATGCATAAATGGAAAAGCAAAGTATCAAAATTATTTAGAATGGTAAAGGGCACCAGATAGCCAAAAGTGTATTGATAAAGAAGAATGAAGTCAGAGGGCTCTCATAAACTAAATTTAAAGCATACTACTTAGCTAAGTGGTGAAAATAGCATGATAAAAGTATAAAGATAGATATAGTGACTGAAGGAATTTGATTGAGAATTTGGAAATAGACCTTCATTTCTATAGTCAAGTGATTTTTATAAGATTATCAAACATATCCAGTTTTGTCAGAACAGTCTTTTCAAGACATGGTCCTTGGAGAACTGTATATCCATAGCTAAAATAAAGAAAAAGGGCCCCTATCTCATATCTTATATAAACTGACTCAAATGGATCAACCTAATATAAAAGCTAGAACAATAACATCCATAAAAAAATGTAGAGAAACATCTTCAAATTCTTGTGATGGTTGGTGGATTCTTAAACAATTTATTTCCTCAAACAACTTTGATAAGAAGGTGAAAAAGTAGCAGAATCAATGGAAAAAAAAAACTGGAAATAACATATCCAATAAGGGTTTGAGTTCCATGTTACCTAAAGAGATCATACAACACAAAGATAAAAAGAAAAGCAAATCAATTTAAAAATGGGCCAAAGAAGTGTCCCAAAATCACATGAAAAATGCAAATCATCGATTTCTATTAGGGAAATGTAGATCAAAACTATGATGAGATACATTTTCATGACTTACAGAATGACCATTTTTAAAAAGCAGTAACTACAAATGCTGGATATGATGCAGAGAAATCAGAACACTCCTTCATTTTTAGTGGGAATGTAAAATGGTGCAGCCTCTGTTGAGAACAGTTTGCCAGTTTCTCAGGAAGCTACATGTAGAACGTCCATATGATCTGACAAACCCGCTATTAAGAATATATTTAGAAGAAGTGAAAGCAAGTACATGAACTGACATCTGATACTGATGTTCATAGTGACATCATTCAGGACTGCTAAAATATGGAAAGAGTCCAAGTGTCCATCAACCGAAAAATAGATAAATATGATGTGGTATATATATGCAATGTAATACTGTTCAGTTGTACAAAGAAATGAAGTGGGTATGACAATATGGACCAATTTTGAGGGTATTAATTTGTGTGTAATACACTAGACACAATAGGATAAATATTGTATGATATCACTGATATGAACTACATTTGATGTATAAGCTCATGGAGTTAAATTCTAGAGTATAGGTCACTAGGAGATAGAAGCTGGGTTGAGAAGGGGGAGCTGATGCTGAATATATATGGAATGTTTAATAAGGTGAATTGTTAATTTTGGAAACTGGGTAGAGTTGTTGGTAACACATTAGAGGAGAATTAGGGTGGTAGTCTAGTGAGGATTATGCCAATTTAAAGAAAATTAGAGGATGATCTTGGGACTATATAGCATAATGATTTCAGTGCTGCATGATGATTGTGGTTACCACAAACACAAGAATCTTCTTATATTACAGGGTGTTGAGAATATTGAGATACAGAGAAAAGTAAAACTAATGTAACATATAGGAATTATTTAACAGTAATATTTTAATATTTTACAGCAATGGCATAGAAGATACTATATCAATGATAAGCATCAATAATGGGGCATATAAGGAGTTATGGGATTTTTTTTCCTTTTGAAGTAAAGAAAACATTCTGAAATGGACTGAGCTGATGACAGCATAACTCTGTGATGAACATGAAAGCACAAAGGGTACTCTTTTGATGGATTGTACAAGGCAGTGTACTTTATAGTATAGTGATTCACCAGGTGAATGTAGGACTGTAGTTAACAGTAAAAATATGGGAACATTCTCTCAATAATTATAACACACAATACTAATATGTGGTATTTATAATAGGATGGTTTGTGGGAAAAATACAACAAATATAAGCTATGGATTACAGAGACCAGTAATATTATGACAATGTTGTTTCATCATTTGTAACAAACGTGTCAAAAAAATGTAACGTATTTGTGTTGGGGTGATGGATGGGAATAATGCATGGTATGCATTAATGTTTTGACAACCCCCAACATGTCAAAAAAAAAGGCAAAAGAGAAATAAACCAAAAACAATCACAATAGAAAAACTTTGTTCAACACACTAATAAAACTTCTATTAAAAAATTCACAAATAAAATGATATATTATGTAATGATTGTATTATTATACAATATGTTATGTTAGTATTATATTAACAATTATGTACTATTATTATTAATATTATGAATATCTAATACTATTTTCAAAGTGAAAACATATATAAAAATGTTTTTAAATTTTTAATTATTTAGAAATTAACTAGAAACTTCCTTTTTACTTCTTAATTATATAGAAGCATTATTTTATATTCTTCAATTTTATATGGTTATTTTATTCATGCAACAATTTGTTAAAATAAATGCTCAAATAGAATTGTAGAATTTATAAAGGAGACACTGGGAGAGAATGAAGAAAAAGTCTTAAATATACATAGAAAAATAATAGAACTTATGGTAATGAAAGGCAAAACAGAAGAAATTAAAAATACAATTGGAGCATGCAACAGTACACATGAACATGCAAAGGAAAGAATTAAGAAATTAGACTCTTGAACATCTGGAAATACACAGATAGAAGAGACATAGAACAAAAGATTAAAAAATGAGCTGTGTTTTTGGTACTTGAATGAAAGCATACCATATGCATTATGGGTGTCCCAGAGGGAGAAGAGAAGGGAAAAGGGGCAGAAGGAGTATATGAGGAAGTAATGGCTGAACATTTCCCAAATCTTATTAAGGTTGAGGAACATGTTAAAAAACACAGCATACTCCAATCAGAATAAATCCTAAAAGAAGTACTCTGAGGTACAACTTGTGAAATGTCAAAGATAAAGAGAGAATTTTGAAAGCAGCATAAAAAAATTATCCATCACATACAAGGGATGCTTGAAAAGATTAAATACTAATTTCATATCTGAAGCCATGGAGATGAGAAGGTGGTGGTTTGATGTAGGTAAGGTACCGAAAGAAAGAAGATGCCAGCTACTAATTCTGTATCAAAAATATTGTCCTTCAAGAATGATGAAGAGATTAAAATATTCACAATGAAACAGAACTTGAGAGAATTCATCAACAAGAGTCCCACACTACAAGAAATACGAAAGGGAGATCTGCAGGCAGAAAGGAAAATACATGAGAAAGCAGTTTGCAGGACAGTGTAAAATGTTGCATCTCTCTTAGCCAAGCTCTGCAAATAAACTCATTACTTCCCCCCTACAAGGGATATGATTCATGAGGATGAGATTCCCTGGCACCAAGAGATAATTACCAAGAATTAATCAGTGATACATCTGAATAAAGTCTTTGATCAAAAGGGGTAATATTAAATAAAATAGAGTTTTATGGCTTTGAGACTTCAAATTGAGTCAAGATTTCATTCAGAGGTTATGTTTATGCATTTCAGCCAGACATCATTAACTGCCACAGTTAAATCCTCAAGCAAAAGTCCTCCTGAGGGTTCTAGGGATGTCTGGACACCACAGGGAAGCTACAAGGCCTCATGAAGTCACCACCCCCTCAGAGGGTTCTGTCAGAGAATATTAGAAAATATTTTCCCCAATATACTATAGGTATACTCATTTATAAATCTTACTCATGATTCTTCTACTCCTCTCATCTGAACCTATAATTTTCAATTTTCCTGCTAAGTATATTTCTCAGACTTAAAGCCTTTGGATTGCTTACATGGCAGTTGAGCCCTGAAATCCAGCAGATACATGGCCAAATCCTACTGTCCATTTCTTTGGGCTTGCCCTGGATAACCAAAAAAAAATCATGATGATGGACCAACCCACCCCTCAAAAACAAGGAGTATCTTCAACAGCAGGCAAAACAATTCCATTATGCTGCCCCATAATATCTATATCCCTTCTCAAACTGAAGCAGTCAGAGTGGAATTTGTCCTAAATCCCTCAAGATTGAGGAGTGAACATAGTGGGGGATGTGTGTGTTCCCAATGAGCAAAACATTTTTTTTGCTATTGTAGTTATTATCTTGTCTTAACTGAGTATCTTGTTACATTGACATAAAAATATGTTGAAATGATTTAAGAAAAGATTAATTGGTCATTGAGATGAAGGTTTATTTCTGTACTTTCAATTCTACTCCATTGGCCAATTTTCTTTGCTTTTGCCACTACTATGCTGTTTTGTTTACTGTAGCTTTTTTATGAAATTTTAAAATATGAAAGTGTGAATCCTCCAAGGCTATTTTTCTTTTTCAAGATGTTTTTGGCTATTTGGGGATCCTTACCATTCAATATGAATTTGATTATTGGCACATCTATTTCTGCAAAGAAGTCTGTTGGTGTATTGATTTGAATTTCATTGACTCTAAAAGTTGCTTTGGGTAGAATTGACATGTAATCAATATGTTGTCTTCCAATCCATAAATATAAAAGTGGCTTCCATTTATTATAATATTCTGTGTTATTGGATTTCTTCCAGAAATATTTTTGTAGTTTTCCATGAAAAGTCCTTTATATCCTTGGTTAATTTTTTTCATACAAAATAGATTATTTTGCTGGCTATAAAATATGTGACAATTTCCTTTACTTCCTTTTCAGATTTTTCATTCCTAGTGTTTACAAACACCACTGAGTTTTTCAGTTGATTTTGTTCCCTGAATCTTTGCTTAATTAGTTTGTTAGCTCTAATATTTTTCTTCTGGACTTTATTGAGATTTTCTATATATAGGTTCATGTTATCTGCAAGTAGCAAAATTTCTGCTTCTTTTCTTCCAGCTTGGATGCCTTTTATTTCTTTTTTTTAATGCCTACTTGCTCTGGCTAGGACCACCAGTACAATATTGAATAACAATTTTGACAATAGGCATTCTTGTCTTTTTTTGACACTAGGGGGGAAGGTTTTAATCTTTTTCCATGGAGCATAATATGAGCTTTGTGTTTTTGATATATGTCTTTAATGAAGTTGGAAACATTTCTTCCTATTTTTGTTTTTCTGTATGTTATTATCAATAATGTGTTCTGGAACTTGTCAAATAATTTTTCTGCATCAGTTGAGATTGTCATGCATTTTTCACTTTTTTCTATTAATGTGGTGTATTATTAATACTATACTTGATTTTCTTATGCTAAACAAACTTTGCATTCCAAGGAAAGGCCCCACTTGATCATGGCACATACTTTTTTAATGTGTTGTTGGTTTCAATTTACTAGTATTTTGTTGAAGAATTTTCCCCAATATTATTAAGGAATAAAGGTTTATAATATTCTTATATATACATATATAATGTTTCTATAAACATAGGTGTGCAAACATACGGTTGATTCCCTGCTTTCAATTCTTTTGGGTATATACATATATAGAGGATTGCTGGGCCATATGGTAAGTCTATACTTGCCTTCTGATTAAATGTCAATCTGTGTTCCGAAGCAACTGCATTATTTTACACTTTCACCAGTAAAGAATGATTAATTTTTCTATTTTTCCACATCCTCTCTAACACTTTTAATATTATATTTTTAAATAGTAGTCATTTTACTGGGTGTGAAATACTATCTCATTGTGTTATTTTTAATAACATTTTATTGAATTATACTATGCATACATGAACATCCATAAACAATAATTTTATCATAAAGTGTGTGAATTTAAAAAATAAACATGCATATCATCATACAAGTCTCCCATACATCTCTCCACCATCAAAACCCTGTATTGTTGTCAAATTTTTGCTATAATCTATGTAAGAGAATTGTCAAAAATACCACTACTAACCATATCCAATATCATACATTTCGTGCATTTTTCTCTTATCCACCCAATCATTAACATCCTCCATCAGTATTATATACTTTTTATCGATCATGAGAGAACATTCTCATATTTGTCCTGTCAACCACAGTCCTTCATCTACCACTGGATTCCATGTGTTATACAGTCCCATGCTTTGTACAAGCGATTCAATTTTAACACTCAATGGTTCTCATTTTCATCACAGAATTGTGCTATTATCACCTCAGTTTTCTTTACTACAAAAGGAAAAATCTCATATGCCCTCAATATTGCTATGTTTTCCCTTACCATTGAAATATCTTCTTGCCATCGCTGAAAAATATTACATTACTGTTAGCTGTCATCCATAAGTTACAATAGTTGTGATTTTCCCAAGCAGCATCATATTCTTAGAACATTGTTAAAGAAAAGCATTCTTATATTTATACTATTAACCACAATCTTCATCCATCACCAAAATCACTATATAATACTTTCCCCAGATCATTATCTAGTTTCCATCCACATACTACCCCTTTGAGCCACAATCACATTTATTAATCATCAGTGTTATTTATATTCAGTATAATGTGTTACCATTAATTCTATTCATTCCCACACATTAAGTTAACTGTATTAATAAAGCTACATACATTAAGCATTAGCTTCCATCTTCAACCCATATTCTATTTCCCAGTAATGTGTAATCTGGAGTTTACCTTCCTGAATTTACTCTTTGTATTTATTTCATATTAGTGACACCAAACAATATGTGTCCTTTTGTGTCTGGCTTTTTTCACTCAACATAATCTCTTCTAGGTTCATCCGTGTTTTCATAGGCATCTTTATTTCCTTTCTTCTTACAACTGAATAGTATTCCATATCCATTCCTCAGTTGATGGACACTTGAGCTGGCTCCATATTTTAGCAATGGTAAATATTGTTACTATGAGCCTTCCTGTTCAAATGTCAGTTTGCACCTTTGCATTAAGTTCTGAATTTCTTCCTAGTAATGGTGTTGTTGGATCATATGGCATGTCTATATTCAGCTTTTTGAGGTATTGTGACAGAAGCTGCAGCATTCTACATTCTGAACAAGAGTCAAGGAGTGTTTCTGCTTTTTCACAGAATTAACCTGTGAAGGCATCTGTCCTGGGCTTTTCATCTTTGGGAGCTTTATGATGACTCAATTTCTTAAACTGTGATTAGTTTCATGAGGTCTTCTGTGTCTTCTAGCCTCAGCATATGTTGTTCATATGTTTCTAAGAAGTTTCTAATCTCATCTACATTGTCTAGTTTCTTAGCATACAATTGTTCATATTATCCTCTTATGATCACCCTTATTTCTGTGGGGTTAGTGGTAATAACCCCCACTCTCATTTCTGATTTTATTTATTTGTGTCTTCTCTTTTTTTTCTTTGTCACTTTAGCTAAGGATTTGGTAATTTTGTTGATCTTCTCAAAGAACCAACTTTTCCTTTTGTTGATTCTCCCTACATTTTATTGCTTATTGCTGTTATTAATTTCATTATTTCTGCTCTGATTTTTATTATTTCTTTCCATTAGCTTGATTTGATATTAGTTTGCTATTCTTTTTCTTGTTCTTCCAGGTTTGCAGTTATGTCTTTGACTTTAGGTCTTTCTTCTTTAATGTAAGCATTGAGGTCTATAAATTTCCCTCCTAACAATGCATTTGTTGTGTCTCATTGGTTTTGATGTGTTGTATTGTCATGTGTAGTCATCTCAAGATATTTATTAAATTATTCTGCAATTTCTTCTTTGACCCAATGATTATTTAAGAGTGTATTGTTTCCTGGGTGAGTCCAATGAACTGGAGAGTAGCTGTTACAAAGGATGATGATGGACAATGCTCATGCCCCCCAAAACAGAGAGATCTACAACTGCAAGCAAAACAGTTTCATCCATCTACCCATAGGATCTAAGCCACCACCCAATTAGAAACAAAGTGGACATCACCATCCCAAAATCCTCAAGATTGGGTAATGAACAATGGACTATAGTAGACAATATTTTTATATTATAGACATTTATTATTCTAGCAATGGAAGAACTTGTGTCATTGATTTAAAGTAGTGGCCACAGGAGTTTTTAGGGGAGGTAAAATGAAGAATAATTGTAACATGGTGGCATTTTTAGGACATTGGAATTTTCCTGAATGATATTGCAATGATGCATACAAGCCATTATGCATTTTGCCCAAAACTATAAAATTGTGGGGGACAAAGTGTAAAATATAATGTAAACTATAGTACATGGTTGGTAGCAATGCTTCTATATGTGTTCATCAAGAGTAACAAATGTACCACACTAATGAAAGATGTTAATGTGCAAAAGTGTGGGAGAGCTGCCCTATATTTTTGTAAAACATTTATACAATCTAAATCTTCTTTAAAATAAAAAAATAAAGTGTGTTGTTTAATCTCCATATATTTGTGAATTTTTCCTTTTTCTGTCTATTATTGATTTCCAGATTCACTCCCTTATGATCAGAGAAAATGTTCTGTATAATTTAAGTCTTTATAAATTGATTGATACCTGTCTTGTGATCCAACATTATGGACTATCCTGGAGAAGGATTCATAAGTGCTTTAAAAGAACGCATATCCTGCTCTTCTGGGGTATAATGCTATGTAAATTTCTGTTAGGTCTAGTTATTTTATCATATTATTCAAGCTCGCTGTTTATTTATTCTCTATCCAGATGTTCTATCCAATGCTGAGAGTGATGTATTGAAGTTTGTAACTATTATTGTAGAGACATCTACTTTTCCCTTCTGTTTTGCCAGTGTGTGCATCACGTATCTTGGAGCACTCAGGTTAATGGGGTTAAGTAATCGCAGTTAATGCAACACTTTGTTTTCCAGGGTTTTGAGGAAAATAGATGTACCAGCTTTTCTATTTGTTTAAAGATTCTGTGAGAAAATGGAAACCTTTACCTTGAGTTGTATATTTTTGTATATATTTTACCTTGCATTATTCCCCTTGAATGCTATGTTTACATGTCACTAAAAATAGTATGGTTTTATTAGAGGGCTGGCCATAATTTTTCCTCTCACTCATCTCAATATAGCAAATTTGCCCAGTTCTTCTATATGTTTTGATACTTTCCAAATTACAGTTGCCACAATTGGGACACTTTTAAGCATCTACCATGCTGAACTATAATTCAGAGAGTTGTTTCTTCTGTACCGAAAATAGAATATGGAACTATAATGAAGAGTAGGTAAAGATCTTCCAATGCTCTTTGAAATAATTACTGAGGATTACTAGTTGTGGTGAGGCCATTACTGTCATATAATGATTCAGGAGGATTTCTGCTTCCATAAAATTGACTTGTTATTTTTTTTTCAATAAATATATTTTTATTACAGAAATTGTGAACCTACATACAATCATGCACATGTTTAGAATTTCCACACAACATCACTTCATCAACACAGCACACTACTATGGGATGTTTGTTATACTTTACTAGATAATATCAGACTATTACCTGCCACTAACTATGGTCCATAGCATACATCTAATATATTTTTTCCATACACCTCCATTATCAATATAGAACATCTTTGGCATTGATGCAAGAATATTACGGTATTGTTCTTAACTATAGCCCATAGATTGCCTTAACTGTACTTTCCCCATACTTCTCCACATTCCCACCACCCTTCAATAGTTACATACAACTGTACTAGTTCACAGAAGTTATTCTATCTTGAAGCTTTCTGATCCTTTCTTTTGCTTGAACAAATCTGCTATTGAATCCATGCAGAAACGTTCATTCCAGTTATAATTTTCAGCTCTACACTCTCTATTTGGTTCCTTTTTATCATTTCAAACCCTTTACTGATATTCTCTATTCTGTATAGAATGTTTTCCTGGTTTCTTTCGTTTTCTTTTTAATATTTCCTTTACTTATCTGCTTATTTTTAATGAAGTTGATTTATATTCATTTATAGACTTCTTCTAGTAATTCCAATGTTCTGCTTTCTCTGGGATGATTTCTGTAGATGTATTTTGTTTTGAATGATCTATATTTCTTTCTGTCAGTAACTAAGTTTCTCACAGTGCTGTGTAGTTTTAGATGTATGTTGAAAATTGTGAGTGAGATTTCTGAAAGATTATTAGGAGCCTTGTACCTTAGAGCTACCTGGTTTGTGAGGTTTTGTTTAATGACATATAGGTGAAAATCTGGCTGTGATCTTGGGGGTTCTGCAATGCCATATCACAGAACTATTTTCTTTCAGGTTTCAGTGCACATAAATTTGCCAAATTTCTCCTCTGACAGTTTACTCAGTTTCTATTTCAAAAGAAGAATGCCTTGTTATTTTCTAGCCTTCATATTTCAGACTAATGAGCATCCCTGTGATAGATAACAAGGCTAAGGGAGTTGACTCTTCTCTAAGCAAAATCTCATAAATGAACCTGTGTATTAGTTAGGGTTCTCCAGATAAACAGAACTGACAGAAGATATCTGTAAATATAAGATTTTATAAAATTGTTTTACATGACTGTGCGGATGTACAAGCCCAAATTGCATAGGCAGGGCTGGAAGATGTGAAATCTGATGAAAGTTTTCAATCAATACTCCAGGAGAAGCTGGCTGGCTGAAGTAAAGATGGAAATTCTCTCTTCTGACTGAAGAAATCATCACTTCTCCTTAAGGCCTTCAACTATTTGGATGAGATGTCTCTGATTGCTTATGGCCATCCCCTCAGTGGGCTACAGCTGCAATCAGTCATCAATCAAACAACTTATTGCCTATTTAAGTCCATAAAATATCTTCACAGTGACAATTGAACAGACCACTGGGCAAAATTACCTGGCCAAGTTGATTCATGAATCTGGCTATCACAACTAGATATCAGAATTGCATGAATTTCTCTTTTCCATATATTCCATATTACTGAATTTTAAGATGGCCAAACATATCTTTCTCTCTTTCAACTTCCATATATAGCATCACCTAAGGCTTCATACGCCATTAATCAGTCATCACTTCTTACCGATTTTCTTTCAAAATGTATTAACATCAACTTTTCATTCTCCTCTCAATGTCTTCCTTTCTGAGGTTAATAACATTGTATTTCTTTACTATTATTGTGATTTTGTGTTCATAAACATGAAAGATAAGTGCTTTTATCTTATACTAGAAGTCAATTGAAGATTTTGGCTTGAAATGTGATACAGGGATGCTTCCGTTTCAAAGAAAAAAAGGAGTTTTCTTTTTTGAATAGATATGTAATGTATGAATGAAAATTGTTGCATTTGAGTCATCTAATGTTCAAAGAAATTATATACTTCTGGTGAAATCTCCTAAAGTCATGTCCTAAAGTCATTATTTTACAATTATCCTTAATTTTCAAGATATCTTGCTTTTGAACAACAGAGGAGTGAACAATGCATCACAGCTAAATAAGAATCACGAGAGTTGGCCACAAAGGAGAGGCATAAAAATGGTCCTTCTTTCTCTACATAATAAAATGATTCTGGAAAAGAATAAATATTGTCCCTTAACAAAATAATATGGAATTTATAGACAAATGGTAAATAGAAGAAATATAGATAGAAAGTTAGATAGATAGATTCTAATCTATTAATTCAATTTGTTAAAAGCACCAATGATCTAATTTCAAAAAAGATTAGAGCAATCTGAGATCATTATGATAAAAATTCAGGTGTAGAAATATGTCAAACTTTACTATTGAAGTATTCTTAGTTAAAAATATTCGGCTGTATTAGGAATGTGAAAACTAAGAAATTATATCAATGATATATGTATATGTATTTATAGGTATGTTGTTAAATGCATCTCAATGGAAATTATTACCTAAAATTTGTAGAAAAGTCTCAAATTTATTTTTTATTTTTGAATATGTAGGTTTACAGAACTATCATTCCTGAAAGAGAGGATTTCCATATATTACCCAACCACCAACACTTTGCATTGGTGTGGAATATCTGATAAAATTGATGATTGCACGTTGTTATAATTGTACTATTAATTAAAATTCATGGTTTAACTTATGGTTGACAGTTTGCAGCCGACAACTTAAAAAATTTCCATGGGATTAAAAAAAATTATTCTAGCATATCTAACACATCCACTTTTAATGACATTCAGATATATATTTCAGTGCTATTAATTGTATTCACAATGTTGCCCATGTCATCACTACCATCCATTACCAAAACATTTCCCTCTTTCCAAATAGGAATCCTGTACATTATAAAGCTTAATTTCCCATTTGTTATCATCATCTCCTGGCAAACTATGTTCTACATTCTGAGTCTACTGGTGTCCTTATTCTAACTGTTTCAAAACATTGGGAGCATACAATTTTATCTATTAGATGTCAGTCTAGCTAAAGATTTATCAATTTTATTGATCTTTTTAAGAACCAACTTTTGGGTTTTTTTATTCTCTCTTGTTTTTTTTTTCCATTTCATTTATCTCTGCCCTAATATTTTTATTACCTTTCTTCTTCTTTCCTTGAATTTAGTTTGCACTTCTTTTCCTAGTTCTTCCCCTTTTGTGTTTAGGTCTCTGTTTTGAAATCTCTGATTTTAAATCTTTCTATTTTATTGTAAGCATTTAGAGCTATAATTTACCTCTCAGCACTGCCTTTGCTGCTTCCAGTAAGGTTTCATAGGTTGTATTTTCATTTCAACTTGACTCAAGATATTTCCTAATTTCAGTTCTAATTTTCTCTTTAATGCATTAGTGTTTAGTTTTCTATATATTCGTGGGTGTTCTATTTCTCCTTTTTTATTCCTTTCTAGTTTGATTCAGTTGTGGTCAGAGAAGGTACATTGTATGATTTTAAATTTTTTAGTTAATTGAGACTTCTTTTGTGACTCAACATATTGTCTATACTGGAAAGTGTTCTATGTGCACTCAAAAAGATTGTGTAGTCTTATTTGTTGGTGAAGTGTTCTATATGTCTTTTAGGTCCAGTTGGTTTAGTGTGTCATTCAAGTCCTGTACTTCCTGTGGATCATTTGAGTAGAGGTTATCTCCATTGCTTAGAGTGGTGTATTTAAGCATCTTACTATTAATGTAGAGCCATCAATTTATCCCTTCAAATCTGTCACTCTTTACCTCATATATTGTGAAGCTCTGTTCTTAATTGCATAAATTTATAATTGTTACATCTTCCTGTAAAATTGTCACATTTATCAGTAAACAATGATCATCTTTTCCTTTATAAAAGCTTTTAAATTATACTCTATTTTATATGATATTAGTATAGTCAATCCAGATCTCCTTTGGTTACTACTTGCATGGTGGATTGTTTCCATCTTTCCATCCTCAACATACCTGTATTTTTACCTTAAGATGATTCTTCTTCAGATATCATATAGTTTGCTTATTTTTTTTTTAAATCTCTTCTGATAATCTCTAACTATTGACTGTGGAGGTTAATCCATTACACTTAACATCACTACTGATAATACAGGACATTCTTCTGCTATTTTGATATTTAGCCTTTGTAACTCTTATATCTTTTTTTTTTTTTGTCCTTTACTTCCTTTCAAGTCTTTTATATTTATTTGCCTTTTTATGTTCGCCCATATTGAGTGCCTTCTCCTTTCTATCTTGATATATTTTTAATCTTTTTTCCTGATGCTTACAATGAGATTAAATTTAACATCCTAAAAATATAACAATTATGTTTGGTTTGATGCCAACTTAATTTCAACAGCATGCACATATAGTTTTCCTGTACTTCGCTATCTCCCTCCATAATTTTGATGTACTTGTTATCACATATTTTTGTACATTTTCTAAAAAAACTTAGATATGTCATTACTTTTTAAAAAATTTTATTTATTTATTCTTCCTCTTGTTGTTTTTGTGCTCACTGTCTGCTCTCTGTGTCCATTTGCTGTGTGCTTTCTGTTTATGCTTTTTCTCTTTAGGACACACCAGGAACTGATCCCAGAACCTCAGGTGTGGGAGAGAGGTATTCAATCACCAGAGGTGTGGGAGAGAGGCCCTCATTTGCCAAAGCCACTTCATCTCCCCAGTCTGCAGTCTGCTGTGTTTCTCACTGGCTCTTCTCTGCATCTTGCTTTGTTGCATCATCTGGCAGCATCAGCTCTCCACAGCATGGGCCATCAGCTCTCTGATGCATGAGCCATCAGCTTTCCACAGCAGGGGCCATCAGCTCTCTGCAGCACAGGCCAACTTGCCTTCACCAGGAGGTACTGGGAATCCAACCCAGGGCCTTCCTTATGGTAGATGGGAGCCTGATTGCTTAAGCCACATCTGCTTCCCTATATCATTACTTTTTATGCATTTGCTTTTTAGCTCCTGTAGGAAGTAAGAAGTGGAGTTACATACCAAGAAATACAATACAATAATACTGGCTTTTATAATTTCCCAAATAATTACATTTACTGCAGATCTTTATTTCTGTGTGCTTCTTTAAGTCACTGTATCATCTCATGTCCTTTCCTTTCAGTCTGAGACCATTGTAATCTCACTCTCAATTTTGAAAGAGAATCATATCAGACAAAAATTTTGTCTGTCAGTTTTTTTCTTTCAGCACATTAAGAATTTCAACCTACCACCTTACTTCCATTATGGTTTCTGTTGAGAAATTTGCACTCAATCTAATTGTGACCCCTTGTACAAAACATGTTGCTTTTTCTTGCATGTTTCAGAACATTGTTCTTATACTTAACATTCAACAGTGTGATCAATATATCATGGAGTGTATTTTTCATGTTTATCCTGTTGGGTGTTCTCTGAAGTTCTTGGATGTTCGTATTTACATCTTTTGCTAAGTTTGGGAAGTTTTCTGTCATTATTTCTTTTAACTATTTCTTCTTTTTCTTTCTCTCTTCTCCTATGTGTCTCCCATGAAGTATTTATTGGAACACGTGATGGTGTACCATAGCTGTTCCTTTAATATTTCTTTCATATTTCTGCTGCTCAGTCTGACACATTTTATGTGTCTTGTCTTCAAGTTCAATGATTTATTTATGTGCCAGCTGCAATCTTTTCATGAAACCCTAATGGACATTTTTAATTTTAGTTAATGTGGTCTTCAACTCCAGTAGTTCTGAGCAGTTCATTTTTAAACTTTATACCTTTTAATTTGGACTCGTATATTGCTCATTCATTGTTTTTCTGTTTTTATCCATTGTCTGTAATGTCCTTCATCTCCTTGAGCATTTTTAGATAAATTTTTAAAAGGCTTTGTTCATTATGTCTGCATTCTTGTCTTCTTTGTTGGTATTTTCTATATTTTTACCCTCTTCCTTTTGACCAGACATATTTTCCTGTTTCTTTTTTTGTCTTGCACAATTTTGTTGAACACTATATATCTTAATTTATTAAAATTTTAAATTTAGGATTTAGTCCCAATCTGTTTCTTGGTTTTGTAAGTAGCTGGTGATAAGACGTAGCTTTTCTTGAGCTTCAGCTTTCCTTATGAGGAAGGTCTATCCAAGCTGAATGCAGATTTCATTGTTTTTCCTGTCTTTCTGAACCTCTGTGTTGCCCTGGACTTTTGCTTGTTATTTGCTTTGGAGGTCTCCTCTTTAGAGGAGTTTTGTGGCCCCTACTGCTTCCCAGGAGACAGATCTCCCTCTTCTGGATATTTGACACTGGCAAGCCTCTTATCCATAGGCGACATCTATAGGTTTTTACACTCATTTTGTTGTCTCATGCTGCTTTTGCTGGATAGCAAATTCTGGGAGGAAAGCACATCAGAGAAAACTTTCCCAAGTCAGTTTTTCACAGCCAAAACAGGGCCAGGGAATTGTGATGGAGTGCAGACAGGCTCAACATGCTAATGTTTTGGATATCTAGAGCTGCTCCAAAAACTACTCTGATGGCTTACTATGGTTAAGCTTCCTGGCTTTTCCAGCAAATGCATTTTTTCAGCAAAGTGTGCCCTGCAACACTGAGAAAGCTCTGAGTTTTTAATTCAACCTTTCCTCTGCTGCTGCCTGGGGCAGATTGGAACAATGACTGCTATTGCCTTTATCCAGAGCATGATTGAAACAATAGCACCTCAGAACTGGGACCCAGCAAAACACATCACTAATAAAGGCTGTGATCAGTAATGGGCCATGCCTACAATTATTCTTGGGGAAGAGACTTTTTAAATCCCTTTATGTCACCTGCAGGTAGCCAGGGACTGAACCCCACAGCAGCCTGCCATGAGAGTGGGGTATGGATGCTGGTAACCATTTCAGGGAAAGAACAATTTATGATTCTTTACAATAATTTATCTGCCTCTTTGGCCTGCTCTTCCCTCAATGTTGTACAGTGTTCTTCTGGCCACTGAATTTCCAAAATAGTTGTTTCTTACAGTTCCTTCTTGTTTAACACTTATTTTGGTGGTAGTAATGTGTCCTGGAGCTCCCTACCTTTATCTTCCCAAGAAGTCTGTCTCAAAAATATTTTAACTCACATACTTTGTTGATTAATATTTAATAGAGTATCGCCAAGTAAAAACATAGTAAATAAGCTCAATACTACTACTTTTCTTATTTACAAGGAATTATATACTTTCAGAAACAGAATTAGTTTAAGTAAAGCTCAATATCCTTTGATAATATTTAATTATTTATTCTGCTACTGTGGAATCAAAGAAAAACATCAGGTCCCTTTAGTCAAAGACATGAAAGCATATCAACTGAATTTCTCATATCCTGGTTTTGGATAAAGGTAATTTCACAGTTTACCCAACTACTTCCAAGTTCTCCCTATTGGAAAATAATAAATATTCTGAATCAAGTCTAAGAACTAAAATTGTTGTGAAGAATTGCCATTCTCTCTTGAACTTTTCTCAATATGATATCTAATTCTGAAGAAGATATCAAGACTTCTTCTTCAACCTAGAATCTGGAGGTTAGTACTAGGAAAAAGAAATAAAACTCATTGAGCTATCAGAGTTATTCATTCTTGTTTACCTTGAGGACTTGGTCTTGCTCCTAACTCTTAAATATTTCCAAATATGGGGTTATCTAACAATTGTTGTCCATTATGAACTCAAAAGATGATTTTGCCAAAAAAAATCTGTGAGGCCGTTTCAGGACAAATAACTATATATAAATTAAATTTCCCAAAATGGCTTTGTGACAAATAAAACTGTTTTTGGATATTCAGCAAAAATTCATTTGTAATATATTATTTCTTAACCATTCAGAATTTTTATTGATAAAGTGCTCTGTGTCAGGCAACATATTGGACACCATATAAGTAATACCAATAATAAATAAGAGATAAAGATTCTTGCAGAAAAAAATGAAATTGAAAAATGAAAAATAACTAAATGAACAATTAATATTGTGATAAGATTTATAAGGGAAAATAATTGTATGCAATAGTAGCAGGAAATGATCTGCTTTTTTAATGATTTGATTTAAGTGATAAGGGAGATCCAACAACAGAAAATATACATAAGTAGGAAATATCCACCACCAGGCAAAATATTACACATTATGAATAAATTAACACTCTTAATTATAGCAATTCATTAAAAAAAACAACCCTTATCCTGATATTCTGAATCTTTTTGCATCTCCTAATACCTTGTATTGTTCAATTAGATTTGCATTTGTCAGTATATTTATACTCACAAAACCATACGATGTGCATTCTTTTATACTCACCATTTTGTAGATCAAGAATCAGAGCAAAGAAAATTTTAATAACATATCTCAAGTCACTAAAATTGAAGAACCCAAGAAGGAAAACCATTCACTCTAAATCCAAGCAGGAGCTATTGAATTCTGCTTTGAGATTTTACCACTGCAATTTTCCAGTTCTCAAATGGATTTAGTTGTGGCTGGTTTATGAATGCTTACGGAATTGATTATTATTTTTGTTTGCTTGTTTCTGAGAGAATAGACTCCTTTAATTTTTCCATTTGAATTAAAATGGAATAAATTTGCATGACTCACTTAAGGGAACATAGGGACAGACAAGGGACATTTTCTTTGAAGACAGTGAAGGTAGAATCTTAAATTGGCTGCAATATTTATAGTAGAGAATTTTGTGCTCTATTTAATGTCTGTAATTTGTTCATAATGTATGGCAATGATAGCAAAAGAAGATGAAAATCTTTGAAAGCTTTTTTGTGCAACTCTTACTTTTATGCAAATAGAGTTGTGGTGAAAAGTTGAGGAAAAGTTCAAAAGGAAAGCTCGTCTATATCTAGAATTTCTGAAAGAAAGTAGAATTAATTTTAATCCAAAAAATTCAGTTGAATAATAAGCAAGATTATTATTCTTGAGTAGTTAATTGATTCTACATTTTCAGTATTGCTTTTACAGCACAGGTAAAGTAATGTTATATAATAATAAATTATATTATCTGAGTCAGTAATATATTTATATAATATAATATATTTATATAAGTGTAGTTAAGAAGGTTGTAAATACAAGCTTTCATTCTACCACTTGTTTTTGATGCTGTATGTACTACAGAGATTCTTCAATAACAAGACATGAAACATTGTCTCAAACAGTATTTGAATTACAAAATATATATTTACAGACATTGAATAGCTTTAAAAATGGACAGTTGAAGAGATTTATTACTTATTTTCCAACGTGGATTCAAATTAGAAATAAATTTTAAAAACTTTAAATGCAAGAATTTTGTTTTTATTAAATTTAAAAATTGCATAACAATTTGATATGTTCACAAGGAAAAAACAAAAAACAAAAGTAGATCATTCACCTGCAGGAATTTTTAAGCATAAATGAATGGATTTTTTTTAAGATTTATTATACATATACCTTAAAAATACACATTAATTACTTGATATAAAGATGAATGTGCTTTAAAGCCCTTTATATTCTAAGATCCTACTGTTATTTCAAATTAATAAATTGACCCTTCAGATTAAAATGTACTTTATATAATATTAAAAATTAAAAATACTTATAAATATAATAATGGAATAAATAATATTTTAACCAATTCATGGCATAGTATATGAATATCATTTATGAAAATCACTTGAAAAAGGTAAGATAATATTTTATATTAAAATTGAAAACAGAGTGTTTAATTATATCTATCTACTTACACATGGATTTGCACTACATCATGCATTGGCAAGAAAAAAATGTTCATTTCCTAAAAGCTTGTCACTCTGGAGATTCATATTTCAAGTTATTTCTAGGTAATGAAGGAAGAATAGGCAATCAGAAGTAATCAAAACTTGAAAATTCTTGACTGTCAAATGTTCCTTTACAGTTATATAATACAATTTTGTAGGAAGGAGAATATCAAACTAAGAGATGATTAAGGATATAAAAAGAGATTTTTAGTAGTTAAATACTTTATATACCTCATATCTTACCAAGTTTGCATTTCTATTTTTTAGGTTGCTATATGTGTCACTGATTTATAATGACCAACTACCTTAAATTTATCTATATGTTCATACTCAATCAGAAATTGTATTTAGAGCCAAAAAAAATTCACTCACAGGAATTTAACTTCTTTCTATATCTGTTGTTCTGATTCTCTCCCTGAACCATTTTTACTTTCCCTCTTCATTATTTTAAGAAAAAAAACCCTGATAGTAAAGGCACAGTACAAGAATAAATCCCAAATGAATCCTGAGTCAAGCATTTTTTTTTTTGCTTTAACTGAATTGACTTCTTTGAAGAAAAAGTTTACTCAATTTGCAAGCTTTCAAGTGAAAAATAAAACTCAGAAACAAACATTATATATATTGTTATTATTAAAATACTATATATTTTAGGTTTTAATTCTTATTTTAGAGTCCTTAAAACTGAAATTTTTAAAACAAATTTTGAAGTAGAAAATTACATACTGAAATACAATTAAGAACTCATATATTTTTTATCAGGAAAGAATTTCCTGGAGCTTTAGCCAAAGTAATAAGCCCACATAGTTTTGCACTACTTTCTGCTATTCAGTTATTTTATATTTCTCTCAATATGTTTTAGGGAACAAATAAGTGATATATAGGATAGGCTTACACACCTTAAAATAAACATAAATGTAATGTGATATTCTTATAACCAAAATGTCATTCCAGCTAATGGGTCAACGTTAATTATATTGAATTATATGGAATATCCTAGATAATCATAATAGGTGGGAATGTTTCCAAATCTAAGAATCAAGCCACTATTTAGGAAACTAGTGACTCTGACTACACTTTTCCAGAAAAGATGCTAATCTTCTCCTGAGTTCAGTGAAATTTATATTTTAAGGTTGCCACAGATGTGTTTTATATGACACAAATTATGAGGAACATCTTGAACAATATAATGCATGAAAATAATTTACAAATTTAGGCCATCTACTCACTTCATTCTTGTTTCCACAAAAGCATATCAGTCAACTGAGGTTCTCTCCTTTTACCCCACTTCAGACTAGGGTATCACCCATTTGTACTAGACACTTTTTTTTCCCTACACACATAGCTAAACTTATTAAGCAGAGATGAAAAACATCACCAATCCCCCTGGCCAAGTTACATCACTAATAGCAGTTTCTACTTGTTGGTTTTTTCCAATGTTTTTGTAGTTTGTCATAGAATCAACAATCTTTTGAGTATGAGGAGTGAAGTTATTGAATATCACCCAGCAGGCATTTGGGTTAAAACTTGGCTTTTTCTGGTCTTTTTTGGATAACCTTCTGTTTTCAATTATCAAATTACAATAAATTAGGACAATCTTACCGATTTCATTTCAAAATAAAGAGTACTTAAACAAGATTTCCCTTGAAGAGGACAAATTAGGAAACATGCTGAGGCAAAGAAACAGAGAACCTGGAAAAAATGTGGATGTGATTATGGTGCTTTTCCTTTAACTGCTATCAAAATAAGCAAAATTATTGATCTTTCTGAAAATCAAAGTAGACTTTTGAAAACCATAAAAATAATCCTTTTAAGACATGTTATTAAAATAGTATATGTAAAACAACTAATATATTTCATATAGGTATATATAATATGATTTATGAGTGCTATTTCATTAATACTATCTCCAGCTCTTGCAAATCAGGAATAAGCAAAACCAGGTAATGACTTTAAATATCTAAGTTGGCTATAAACATACATAGAAATAGATAGAAATAGAAATATAGAAATAATTATAGGTGTAGAAGTATACATAGCCATAGACTTATTATATATATATATAGTAGATAATTTAATACATATAGAGAAATAGCTAAAGACAAAATGG
>JAQZBX010020646.1:0-32828 GCA_029593785.1 Cabassous unicinctus
AAAAAAGGGTGGAGTAGCAATACTAATATCTATCAAAATAGACTTTAAATTCAAAACTATTTTAAGATATAAAGATGGACATTATACATTAGTAAAAGGGGGTAAACTTTCAAGAAGAAAGAACAATCATAAACATTTATGCACCTAATCAGGACACCTCAAAATACATGAGGCAAATACTGGAAAGACTAAGTGGAGACATAAAAGCCTCTACAATTATGGAGGGGGACTTTAATACACCATTATCACCATTAGACAGAACATCTCAATAGAGAATCAATAAAGAAACAAAGACTCTGAATAATACATTAGAGGATATGGACCTCATAGATATCTACTGAATGCTACACCCAAATACAGTGGGATATACATTCTTCTCGAGTGCACATGATGTGGGGTATCAGGTATGGCTGATGCATGGGAGGAAGTTCACTGAGCTTAAATATAAGGTATATAAAAATGTTCAAATATTCAAATGTTCATGGGGCATTGTCACAGTGGGTGGAGAATCATTCAATAAATTGGAGAATACTGAATTCCCATCCTGGAGAACTCTGCCACATTCTCTATGGGAACAGCAACAGTCCCCCAAGTGCAGGGGCAGTGACTGGCAAAGGAGGATGGTCCACTGATGGGCCCTTGATATTGATGACTAGCCTTATGAGTCTTTGTTCTTGAAATTGAAACTTAGCCTATTGTTATGGGGTGCCTAATGGTTGCCTCCTGAGAGCCTCCTTGTTGCTCAAATGTGGCCTCTCTCTAAGCCAAGCTCAGCATATGAATACATTACCTTCCTCCCAGCATGGGACATGAATCCTAGGAATGGGCCTCCCTGGCACCAAGGGAATGGACCAAGTGCCAACTGGCAAAAGATAATGAATAAAAGGGGGAAAAGATAAAGACAAATGAGTGTATATGTTTAAAAGACTTCAAAATGAGTCAGGAGGTCATCCCAGATGTAATGCTTATGCACATCTCAGTAGGATCATAGAATTCCAAAGTGGATATCACGGCAAATAGTGGGGCTCCTGAGGGCTCTGGAGACACCAGGTCCTATGTCAGGGTGGATAGCTCCAGAGTTTGGTGCCTTGCCAGTGGGCTGTATTTTGGAGTTTGTGCTCCTGAGAGTGACAGAGTTGGACCAAACTATGTCTTCCCTGCACATGGCTCATCTGTACCTTCTATTCAAACCTATACTTGGTGTGGAGTTTAGAGGTGTATGTCCAGAGACTTGAGTCTTTCAGCTTTCCTCGTGCCAGCTGGGCCCAGAACCTCGGTGGTGCTGCAACTCCTACTCTACAACTCATTGGACTCATTCAGGACAACTGGCAGGGTGATGATGATGGACACATGCCATCCCAGGGAATGGAGAGAGTCTGTAGCTGCAGGCAGGATAATCCCATCCATCTTCCCCATGGGATATAAGCCCCATCTCAACTGGAGTTGGAGTAGATATCACCATCCCAGACTCCTCAGAATGGAGGGAAGAGCTATACAAGTAGAGTGGACTTCCTTGTATTCTACTATAGACATATTGCCATTCAAGCAATGGAAGAAATTACAACATTGATGTGGAGCCAGTGGCCACTGGAGGCTCTAGGGGCAGGGAGAGGGAAAGCAGAGAGAAGGAAAGCAGTTTTAATATAGGGGCTTTTTTCAGGATTTGGGAATTCTCCTGAGTGACATTGCACCAACAGATATAGGCCATTTTATATCATCATATAACATCATCATATCATCATATAACATGCAGAACTGTGTGGGAGAGAGTGTAGACTATAATGTGAACTATGGTCCAGGCTTAATGGCAAAGCCCCAGTATGTGTTTATCAATTGCAATTAATGTGCTACACTAATGAAGGATATTTATGTGGGAGGTTGTGGGAGATGTGGGAGGTAGGGCGAATGGGAATCCCTATATTTTTGTGTGTAACATTTATGTAATCTAAGTATCTTTTTTAAAAAATGAAATAAAATAATTGAAATATGCCTCTCTAATTTTCAGTTCAGTGGCCTAGAATAATTTTTCAGCATATCAACATAAAAAGTGATTTCCTCATAGGGATTTTCTCGATAGCAAGCTATGCAATAATCCTTGTTCCCTAAACTTCACTCCTTACTTAAATATTTTGTTTTATTCACTGGAAGTTTGCTAAACAAACATTGGGTGGTGAAACTCAGATAATGTGTGTAGTCGTCAGCCAAATGGGTGCTGATGCAAAATACCAGAAAATCTACTGGCCTTTATAAAGAGTATTTATTTGGGTAGAAGCTTACAGTTATCAGGTCATAAAATTAAGTTACTTCTTTCAGAAAATTCTATGGCTACATGTTGGAGCAAGAGGGCTGCCTACATCTGCAAGGGTTCAGGCTTCCTGGGTTCCTCTCTTCTGGGGGCTTGCTTGTCTCTGGGCTCAGCTCCTTTGCTATCTCCAGAAAGTCAGCTGTATACTATGAGGCTCTATAGGCTTTGCGTCTTTCCCCAAGACCAGCTATAGACTATCAGCCAAATGGTTCTGTATCCCCAGGGCTTCTGCCTTGTCTAAGAGCCATCTCTATTCCTCTGTGTTCCTCTCCTGTGTGTTCACTTGCTGGGACTCCAGCTTAAAACTCCAACATCAGAACTCAAACTCTTTCCTTTGCCATGTCTTTTATCTATGAATCCCCACCGACCAAGGGGCAGGGATTCAATGTCCTACTGATTTGGCCCAATCAATGCCCTAATCATAATTTAATCACACCCATAGGAATAGACCAGTTTACAATCATAACCTAATATCTATTTTTGGAATTCATAAATAATGCTAAACTGCTACAGTGTGTTACTTTGATTCTCAGGTGGAGACAGAATTTTGAGATATTATATAGTCTTTTGATTGGACTTTGAAGTTTACATGGTTTTCAATTGAAGGAATCTTCTACATTTCCAGGAGTATTAAAAAGAAATATATTAAATGAGGTTCAAGAAAGATACGTTGTTTTTAACACCCATTGTGCAGAGCCTGTCACATATGAGGAACTCCACTAACATGAATCAATGGTACCAGTACTACAATATGCCTAAGGAAGATGATTTCATTATAAAAGTTGAGAACAACTATATTTATTTAAGATTTTGTTCTGGAATTAACCTGATTTTTTCTCAATCAATTCAATTTTTTTTTTCAAAATTGTAAAAATTTTAAATGAATTATCTAATTTTTTCTTCACAATGAAAATAATTACTATTTTAATTCAAAAGATCAAGATCTTATTAATCCTTCATGGTAAAAGCCTATATTTCCTAAACCAAAACTGTTTATTTGATTTTTATTTATGTCAGTTTATTTTGATATTTTATTCCATATTTCTAATCAATTTGTCTCATATTCATGAAAACAACATCCAATATTTCAAAAATAATAATGGATAAATGAGGTGTAAAACTCATATAAAAGACTATTAGCAGTAATAATTTGATGATTTTTTTTCATTTGTAACAAATGATCTAAAACAATGCAATGTGTTGATGAGGTGATGTATGGGAATTTTGTATGTTATGATGATTGTTTTGTAAGTTTAAAACTTCTCTAATAAAAAAACTTCAATTGACAAAAAATCTTATTAAATTTTCTGTATTGCAAATCATACCATTAACTCTTTATGGAAGACTGATCAAATTTCATTAATTAAAATATTTTCTTTGAACTATGTAGTAGACAAATGGAATTTTGATACTATATTTCCAGTAACAAAAAGTGTTTACTTAATAGAGTTTTAGAGGATATATTTGTGAGAAATGAGGTGTCCTATTAGCAGGATTCTTGGTGTTGGTGTTGAATGGAGTTTCTAAGGGGTGGTCCCACTGGTTGGCTATGCCAGATAACCCAATGGCAGAATGAAACATTCACCCCAGCCTCTGAATCATGCTAGAACTACTATCTGCCAATCGAACAACTACTCATCCCTTCCTATTCATTACTCTTCTACTTCATCTTCCCTGAAGACTTGGTTGATTTGTTCACTTGGTAAACAGAGATCCAGAGTTGCAGTCTGCCAAAATGACTTTGTTGCAGTTTCCTGCTTTTTATTATTTCATCTCTTTCCCCAGGATTTGAGTGAAGCCTAGAAGTTCACATGGTAAGTAACTGCAGTAGAATGATCCAGTGGAAAGACCTGTAGGTTTGGGAAGGGAACATTGCAGAAGTGCTGAGACCCGATGGACCACTTGCAAGGGACGTGGGATTTATTCTTAGAAGCATGGTGTCCATATCTCTAATTTAGGACTTGTTGAAAATTCCAAGATGTAACAGATGACATTTTAACCAAAGTTTTGAGCACTGTGTAAAAAGTTCCTCTAGTGAAACTGGGTTCTCAGTGGCCCAGGTTTTTCTTCATTCTCTAAATACCTACCATGTTTTAGGTTGTACTAATTTTCTGGTCATCATTATCTCAGTTCTACTTTGGTTGGAGACAATTCAAATTAATTCAACAAAACCCAGTATACAGACTTAATCAATGAAGTCATTATTTTCCCATCTAAAACACAATATTAAAAGTAGGAACCATGGGCTCATTCTACTAGTTCTGCATTTCTACAACTTACTAGGAAGATAATGGTTATAAGCTACCAGACCCCCAAAAAACATGCTACTCATGACAGTGACATTAGCATTAACTCTAACCCAGTATCTACTCTTCTGATTTAAACAGTCAAATGTCTTCCCAGAATGGACTCAGATGATTTCTAATATGCCATTGTTGCTTGATGTGTCCCTGTGACCATTTCTTGATTAATGGGATGTAAGTAAAAGTGGCCTTTCTAGAGATCTTAAAGAGAGGAAGCGAATATTCTTTTATTTTTTCTTTCCCACTGGCTGAAAGATAGACCTATCAGCTGTAAGGGAACAGCCTTCCTATATCATGAGATGAACTTGGGGATGGAGCTTAGGCATATGTGGGATAACAATATTAAAGAAAGGGATTTTCTGATACCATAGACCTATATACCACACTTGGAGTTCCTGAATCTGAAAATTATATTTATTTCTCAAGATATCATTATTTTATTTTATTACTCATTGACAGAAGTAACTTTTACAAAAAAAATGTATTCTTTTAAATCAGAAAAGGAGGAAACTTCCAGATGCCACAAACCATACAAGTATGACACATAACCATTTCTCCTATTGAACTCTTGAGGAATAAAGATTTATTCTTAAACCAGAGATATTGATAACCTGAAGAAATCAAGAATCCAATAGTAAGATGAATAAACAATGAATGGGCCAAGGCAAGTGACATCACAAGGATCTATCAAATATTTATGGTAAATTTTAAAACTAATTTTAAATGATGAGAAGCAGTCCCTTTCACATCAGACAAAACATGATAGTTCTATTCAATATTATATTGGGGGTTGTTGCAATGTAAAAAGAAATTAGCACATATAGGAAGTAAATAAACAGTTTGGAAAGGAAGGCAATAAAACACTTATTTTAACATGTAGACAGTCTAATAAGAGTTAAAACAGAACTAATCAAAACCAATTAATCAGAGATTTCAACAGATATGCTGGATATAAGAAAATTTTCAATAATCAATAATATTCTTATTTATAAATCAAAGCATTTTATAAACATTTATGACAAAGTAATAACACAATCTATAATGTATGCAAATATAAATATAACACATGGTGCAAAAATTCTTTGCAATAGTTTACAGACTTTAATGGCTATATAAGAAGATGAAAATTAATGTAGTATGGTCAATTCTCATTATTGTGGTAATCATGGTCTATTAAGTCACCAAGGACACTGAAGTAGTGAATACTGAACCATAACTCCTAGGGTAAATTCAGTGCTAAGTTTCTGTGAGCATCTAGTCACATTTTTGTCAACAAATCCATTCATAACCTTGTTTTATGTGTTTATCCTTAAAGACACATTATTTTAATATATGTTGTTTAGTCATAAACATTGATATTAACTGCCAAAAACACTATAATTCATACCTGAAGAAAACTTATTTAATACATATATATTCTCTATAAAGCTCATCATACCCTTTTTGCACTTAGGAACACTAGCCTGAACTTCAGCAGTAAACTTGGGTATCATTTAAAACAGCAAATTCAACAAAAAATAAAATGCAAATATGTGAAAAATGTGACTCTAAAGATATCATGAAAAGTCCATTTGTTTACAATAGAAGAGCTGAAAGGAGAAGGTTGATTGTAACCTTGCTTGACCTCAATAGAAATATCTGCATTAGGTTATTCTAACTTTTCAGCACTTTTCTTATTTCTATGTATACCCACAGATGGCTATGAGTGTTGTTTTCAGAATTATAAAAGAAAAATTAGTGCTTAGATGGATTCACAAATACAGAATTCCTTTATAATGAGAACTGATTTTAAATAAATTTAAAATACATAAGTGGGGAAATCAATGAAATAAATATGTCAAACATTCTTCATATAGTCTGTAACTTTAATGCAATTCCAGTAATCATGCGTACTGGAAATATGATGTCCATCAGTATTTGAAGACGAGAATAGACTTCCCTGCAAAGTACCCTATTTATTATAAAGCAGCAGGTGATAGAGATAATGGAGACTGTCTGATCTTACTGAATATAAAATAAAGAATCCAACCTGAAGCACTCTGGGATAAAGAAAATATAGAAATAAAAGAAATAGATTAAAATTTGAAACTGGTAAACATTTTTAGGTTGTTATGTTTATTTGGAGACATGAGATTAAAGGGGTATAGAAGCAAATTTTTTCTCAATCTCATATTCTAGATTTTTTTCTTTATATTTTAGTGTTTAATTTTTATTTTACTTTATGTTCCCTAGGCAAAAAAGTGAGCCTTTTAAAATACTTATGCAGTTAATGCTGTGTTTGGTGTCAGTGGAGAAATTTGGCAGAATCCATCATCTTTGACACAGAGTCCTGTATCTTCAGTGGAAGAAGAAAATAGTACTATGTGTTTCATAACAATCTTAGGCTGAGTCTTATTACATGGAGGCTAGTACTTGGCAAATAAAAATGCTCTTACCATCCATCTGGACAAGAACTATTCTGTCTTAATTAATTTAACTTTAAACCTTAGGTGTTATGGCTATAAAGCAGGATACTTTGGCATAAATCAGTTCATCAAAAGCCATGCCTCAAACAGCAGGACTCCTAAAGGCTCTAGAGACATCTAGACACTATAGGCAGGGCAGACACTATAGGCAGGGCAGACAATCTCAGGAATTCAACACCCTCGTCTTACTTTGGAATATATGCTCCCCAATGTAACAGAGTTGGACTCACTTTTTCCCTGCACATGGTCTTCTGCCCTTTTTATTTGAGCCCCTAGTTAGCACTATATTTATTAAATATATGTTCCAGAGACTTTAATCTTCATTCTGTTCATATGGC
The DNA here is from genome assembly GCA_029593785.1 of Cabassous unicinctus. NCBI lineage: Eukaryota > Metazoa > Chordata > Mammalia > Cingulata > Chlamyphoridae > Cabassous > Cabassous unicinctus. Next base: position 7,412 of record JAQZBX010020646.1, read on the forward strand.
AGTTGAGCCCTGAATCTTAGCAGAGTTGCACATCTATTCTCCAGTTCACTGGACTTGCCCAGGACAACTAAAAAAGGATGATGATGGAAAATGCCCATCCCCCAAAATAGAAAGTATACACAACTGCAAGCAAGACAGTTCCATACATCTGCCCCATGGGATCTAAGACCCCTCTCCCTCAGAAACAGAGTGGGAATAACCATCCCCAAATCCTCAAGATTGAGGAAAGAACAAACATAAAGGGGAATGCATCCATGGCTAAAGCACATTTATGGAAGAACTTGTATCATTGGTATAAAGGCAGTGGCCACGAGAGGTTCTGAGGGGAGAGAGAGAGAAGAATATGTGCAACACGGGGCATTTTTGGGATATTGAAGTTCTACTGCGTTATATTGCAATGATGGATACAGGTCATTAGAATAAAATTGTTCAATGTGAAGTGTAAATTATAATGTAAACTACAGGCCATGGTTAGTAATAATGCTTCAATATGTGTTCATCAATTGTAGCAAATGTACCACAATAATGAAATTTATGTTAATGGAAGAAATTGGGCATTGGGAAGAGGGTGGGGTATATGGGAATCCTCATTATTTTTGATGAGGATTTTATGTATTCTAAAGCTTCTTTATTTTTTTTAACAGTTTAACATATATTTTTATTAGAGAAGTTGTGAACTTCCAAAACAATTATATATAATGTGCAGAATTCCCATACAACACCCCTCTACCAACACTTTACATTGCTGTGGAACATTTGCTATGAATTATGAAAGAACATCATCAGACTATTACCACTAACTATGGTCCACAGTGTACATATGGTATATTTTTCCCATACCTCCCCTAGTATTAATACTATGTAGTAGTATTGTACATTTGTTACAGTTCATGTGAGAACACTGTCATACTTGTACTGTTAACCACAGTCCAACTTTTGTGAAAAAATTAAAAAATTGAAAAAAATATGTTTTTAATGACTAATTTACTAAATGAGCAAATTTACAAAAAAACTAATTCTTCAAAAGGCAAATACTTAATTCATGGATTTATCCAAAACTTAGCTTTTAATAACATTTAGCAAACTCTACACTATACTTACTATCTTCCCCCTAAATATGGACATGATTCCTGGGGATCATTCTCCCTGGCCCTGAGGGATTATTACCAAACATTAATCAGCAATGCATTTGGAAAAATACCTTGAACAAAATGGGGAAATATTAATTTAAAAAGAGTGTTTATGTCTAAAATATTTCAAAGTGTGTCAGGAAGTCATTCCAGAGGTTAAGCTTATGCAGGTCTCAGACAGATTTCACTAACTGCCACAGTAAACAAATCCTCAAACAAGAGTGCTCCGGAGGGCTCTAGGTACATATGGACAACAGAGGCAAAGCACACAATATCATGAAATCAACATCCCTTTGGTGCACCCTATCTGGGAATATATGATACTTTATCTCCTCAATGTAACCTTGTTATACTAATTTATAATTCCCTAATCATGATTCTTCTTTTCCTTTTACATGAACCTATACTTTTCAATGTACCTATTAAGTATATTTCTTAGAGACTTAAATCTTTAGAATATTCAAGCCCTGAATCCCAATGCTTACTCTCCAGTTCTTTGTACTGGCCCTGGACAACCAAGAAAAATGGTGATGATGGAGTTGTCCCATCCCAAAAAGCAAGTGTTTACAGCTGTGGAAAGGATAATTCCTTTCATCTGCCCAGGTCCCCTCTTGGTCTGGGGTGGTCATATCGGACCTCATCCTGTGTCCCTCAGGATTGGGCAATGGACAATCACGAGGGGTTGGCCATGGACCAAAGTGAATTCATTGTTATCATGGATGCTATTTTGTGTTGACAGGAGAACATGTAACACTGATATAAAAACAGTGATTGCCAGGGTTTCAGAATGGAGGGGAGAATAAATGGGTAGAACAGGACATATTTGGGTGGTGAGGGTTTTCTGTGTAATACTGCAATGATGGACACATGACGTTACACATTATGGAACTGTACAGCGCAAAGTGTAAATCCTTAAAAAAATTTTTTTTTTCTAAAGTCGAGTCAAAGAAAGCTACTTTGCGAAATAGGCTCACAAAATTTTTAATTAAAACATCTTGTTTTAATTAATTAACATTAAAGTTTATAGCATATTATTCTGCATGATGTGGTTTAACAAGCTGTCAAAGTTTATTGGATTAATATGTAAATATCAGATTTAGACTTTATTTTAGATTTTTTTAGCTGTTCTTTGCTTTTTTGTTTTTGTTTTAGTTTTACTGAAGCAATTTTACCCAGATATGTGTTAGTCCAATTGACAGATTCTGTAAGTTGCATGTGAATTCATGATTCTGACTTCAGACACTGAAAACCTTCTGTGAGTTATTTTTTAATTCCAAAATAATCATTTAGTTGAGTCAGTAAAAAATTGTGTTGATTATAAGAACACAAATAAATGAACCCTGTGAAAATTTGTTTAAAATTACTGGAACCTACCTTTTCAATGAGAAAAATCTTAGATATTTGACATACATAGCTGTGATAAGCAGAATAACGGCCCTCCCAAAGATAGCTGAGTCCTAATCCCCAAACCTGGATATGAGTTAGATAGCATGGAAAGAGAGAATCATGGATTCAGATGGAAGTAAATTTGCTAATCTGTTGATCTTAAAATAAGGAGATTATTCTTGATGATCTGGTAAACCCAATTTAATCACAATGTTCCTTAAAAATAGGAGAAACAAGTGAGAGAATTAGGAAGGTGGCAACAGGAGAAAGAGTTGGCTCAATGTTCATGGATTTGATCAGTAAAATGGAAACCATGAACCAAGAAATATAGGTGACTTCTCAAACTGGAATTAGAAAGGAAATGAATTCTGCCTGAGTCTCCAAAGAGGAATTCAGTTTCGCTGACACATTGAATGTAAGGTCAGAGAGACATGTGATGGCTAAATAACTGAAAGATAAGTTTGTCATATATTTTCCCAGTATTTAAACATTTTAATGAATTTTTCTTTGTAACGATTTTAAAATTACCTTTGTATTTTTTGTAGTCATATTTTATTTTTCTGCTTTTCTTGTCAGATAAGCATGTAAAACTCTAGATTGAATTGATAATTTATATAAAATTCTGGTAACTTCTATGATTGTATTTTTTTTTTACATTGTGTTTTTGTTTCCTAGTCTGCTCAAACAAATACCATGAAATGGGGCAACATAACAATAGAAATTTATTAACTTACAGTTTTGAAGTTAAAAGAAAGACCAAAGCAAGGCATCATAAAAGTGAGGTTTTCTCCCCAAAGACTGTGGCCTTCTGGAACTGGATCCCAACAATCCTTATTCCTTAGTTTGTCACATGGCAAAACATGTGACAGCATCTCCTGGTCTCCAACTTCTCTTCCAGGTTGTCCTGATGTTCAGCTTTTGGGTGCTCCATTTATGGCTTTCTCCCCTTCTGTCTGAATTTCATTTTACTTATTAAGGACTCCAGTAACAGGAATAAGACCCAAATTAATTGAGGTGGATGACCCCTAAACTTTAACCTCATCAAAGATTTACTTTTAAGAACATGTTACTTTTAAGAACATGTTCCACCACAGTCCACTGACTGGACCCAAAAAAGACGTTTTTTCTACATGCAAAATACCTTAATTCCCTGACATCCCAAAAGACTTCGGTCATTTTAGAAATGATGCTAAGTACAAAGTCTCATCACAATTGGTCATAGGTATGGTCTGTTCTGGGGTACAATTCCCCTAGGTCTGTGGACCTGTGAAACTTAGAGAACAAGTTGAGTGCTTCAATGCTTCCAAGGAGGGACAATCATAGGATAATCATTTCTATTCCCATAGGGAAAAATTGGAAGGAAAACAGAGGTCACAGATCTCAATCCATCCCAAATTCTCATTAGACTTCAAGATCTGAGAGTTTTATTTTTTTTTCCGGGCCAAGCTCCATCCCTTTCAAGTGCTTATACAGTTCTATCCTTTAACTCTGAAGCAAAGACTCCACCCTCTTCAACCACTATGGTGGCACATTTTACCTGAAAAACAGGGCCAAATTACCACCCTCTCCAAGCACTGGGCCAAACAAAATCTTTGCACACGTATGAGTGACGTAGTCCCTTGGCCTTAGGAGATCTCTTCCATCCAGACATTACCTTTCATGAGTCTGCCATTGAAGTCATTCTTCCTTCAAGTTGCCCTTCTAGTTTAGGATGGCAGTGCTTCATTTCATACAAATTATGCAAAAAATATGTTGGTTTTGTTTGTAGTTCACAGGGATCCAAACCACCAGACAATAGAAATTTTCACAGATGTTTCCTGCAAAACTCCATTCCCAATCATCATTTCATCTGAAATGGCTGACATTACTTGAACACAGCACAGACATGAGGTCTAATAGCAAATCATGACCTGCAAATCAGAAAAGCCAGGTGAATCCAGAGACTCACAGCCAAGATTGACTTACCTGTAATAGAAGCTGCTGTAGCCATAAACTTGTAAGGTAACTTATACAGCAATTTTGACAAATTGCTGGACGCCAAGAGTCGACTAGCATGAGAGAAAGAATCCCCTGAGGGCCGCAATCTTAAGGGGTCACTGCACTTTCATAGATATTACCTTCAAATCCTGCCAGTTTCTCACAGTAAAGATGAATAAATATCCCCTTATAGCTCTGGTAGGGAAAGAAGAAAAATTAACCATTATGAATTATATACTGAGTTTTCTCCACTGAAAAGTAATAGAAAAAAGACTACCAGAATCTCAACCTCTCTATGGAAAAGACATTTATAAAACTCTCAACCTTTTTGACATTCCTGTCTCCCCTATGTGTGTTAAGAAACATTTATGAAGATCACAGTCCAGGTGACCCACTGAAAGTATGAGAATTAATCATGGGCTTATAGAATCCTCCTCTTCCCCAGTCCTAACCACCACACAAACTCTGCTCTTATATAAAAACATGGATTACAACTAAAAGAGCTGCAATTCACAGACTCTGAGGAGGACTTCCTTGGGGAGCCAAAAGACAGAGGAGACACAAATAAGGACATTAGAAGATATTGAAGCCTCTGTCATTTACAGTAAATTTTCAAAACATCCAAATTCCTAAAAACATTAACATACAATATGAAACTAAAGGCCTTTTAATCTCACTGTATTAATCAGTGTTCTCTAGATGATAGAAAAAACAGGATACATGTATGCATATAACTTATTATATATAAATATATATGCATATAATTTATAATTTACTTTAAGAAATTTGGCGCACATAATTGTGGAGGCTATCAATTCTGAAATATATAGGGCAGACTGGCAGGCAAGAAAGTTCAGGAAGAGTGATACGGCAGTCTTGCATTTGAATACTATAGGGAAAGCTAGAAGTCTGGAAATTCTAGGAGGATATGATGTTGAAGTCCAAAGTCCAAAATCCATAAGGAGTGGAGTGGTCTGGAAAGTCAGAAACAAATAAATGGTATAGTCCTGAGGCAGAAATCCTCCTCTTTATAGGAAGCCTCAGTTATTAGCTCATGAATCCTCAAATGATGAGATGAGGGTCATCTACCCAGTGAATGACAACTGACTATAGATTTTAATCACATATACAGCAGAAATTCACAGAAACATTTAGAGCAAATTTTATTAAACAACTGGATATCATAATCAAATCAAGTTGATATATAAATTTAACCATTACACTCTCTTCAATTACCCAGTGCATCACATCTGGCTTTCAGTAATAAATTAGACATTCCAAAGCATGAGAATATACACACTCTGAAAACACAAAATAAGAAACAGAACCAGTGAAATATGACACAGTTTTTTTAATTATCAGAAAGGAACTTTAAAATAACTATCAGTAGACAACATGCAGGAACAGAAGTGTAATGAAAGGAGAAAGATGAACAATTAAGAAACAATCAAAAGGAAATAGTGGATATCAAACATTGTAACAAATTGAAAATAACTTTGATGGGATTATAAGCAAGTAGAACATGGAAGGGAAAACAATGAGTTTAAGATATAGCAATAGAAGCCTCACAAACTAAATATAAAGAGAAAAAGTGGATGAAATATAAATAAGTCATTCAGGAACTGTAAGACAATTTCAAAATGTGCAGCATAGAATAATTGGAACAACAGATATAAAGAAAGAAGAGAATAAAGGAAATACCTGAAGTCACAGTGGTCAAATATTTCTAAAGTTAATGCCAGGAACTTAAATTAATTCCTGGAACATAAATCCAGGAAGCAGAGATAACTTTAAGTAGGATAAATACTTTAAAAATTCCATAGCTAAGTACATCATATTCAATAATGGCAAAAAATGAAAAGCAACAAAATATCTTGAAAGAAGCTAGAGGGAGGAAATTTGCTTACTTCTACAGGAATAAAGGTCAGAATTACAGATCACTTCTTTCCGAATTCCAGGAAGAAAGTTGATAGTAGGAGTGAAAGAAAGTATTGCAGGGAAACAAAAACAAAAACTAGCAAGTTACAATTCTATACACACTGAAATTATCCTTCAAAAGTAAAAGAGAAATAAAAACTTTCTTAGATGAGCAAAAAGTGAGGTAACATCACCAGCAGATATGTTGTGTGAGATTTTTAAAGGAAGTTATTCAGAGAGGAGGAAAATTTTATAGGTCAAAAACTTGGATCTAAGTAAAGAAAGTAAGAACAGCAGAGAAGGAATAAATGAAGGTAAATTAAATCCTTTATTTTTCTTATTTGTAAATTGTCTAAAAGTTAACTATGCTTAAAGTAATAGCAAAAACCATCTATTACATGGATAAGTGAAATGAATGCCAGCAATGCCCTAAGTGATGGAGACAGGAATTAAGAATACTTTTTTATAAGATACCTACTTTATTCAAGAAGAGATATATTGTTATTTGAAAGTTAACATAGATTTGTTTAAAAATGTATACTCCAAACTGTACAGAAACCTGAAAATAATTTAAAAGAAGTATAATTGACATGATAAACATAGAGTTGACCTGAAAAGCACTAACAATCTATTTGATTGGAATACTTCATCTTACAATAGCAAGACAGACATTCTCCTCAATCTTGCATGGAATATTCACAAAGGTAAACCATTTTGTGGGCTTTGAAATTACTCATTTGAAGAATAGAAATCACATAAATTATGTTCTAAAACCACAATGGAATTAAGCTAGAAATGAATGATAGAAAAATAACTGTAAAATCCCTAAGTATTTGGCCATTGCATAGGTCCAACTGGAAGAAATATAAAATTCAAGACCATAGTGGATTCCTTGAGAATCACAATAAATGGGATTAGAAGTTCATTCAAGCACAAATAGTGTATATTATATAGCCTCCATGCTTGTCTCACCTTTTTCACTGGCAACACTGGGCTATTAAAGGCAGTGTTGTTGGGGCAGAGGACAACTGAAGATAGATGGTCTTTTATGAGTTCAGTAATGCACTTTTCTCCACCAGGCAGGCAATATAACTGCTATTGGAGAATGTAAAGAGGAGATGCCAGCACTGGGGTGCAAGTGGGAAGGGGATAATAAATCTTCATCCATACCTAAGATGTACAGTGGTGCAGAATACCAGTCCTTATAATTCATTCCCTGATGGGAGGCTGTATTAGTCAGCCAAAGGGGTGCTGATGCAAAATAACAGAAATCAGTTGGTTTTTAAAAAGTGTATTCATTTGGGATAGAAGTTTACAGTTACCAGGCCATAAAGCAAAAGTTACTTGCCTCACCAAAGTCTGTTGCCACATGTTGGAACAAGATGGCTGCCAATGTCTGCAAGGGTTTAGGCTTCCTGGGTTCCTTTCTTCCCAGGGCTCATTTCTCTCTGGGCTCAGCTGCTCTGTTCTTTCCACAAAGCCAGCTGTAAACTGTGAGATGAATAGCTGTCTCTCTTCCTGGGGTCTCTGCCATGACTAATGGAGCCTTCTTGCCTTCCTCATGCATCTGCTTCTCTGTGTGTTTACTTCCCAGGGCTCCAACATCAAAACTCCAACTTTCTCTTCTACCATGTCATTTTCTCCATAGGTCCCTGACCACCAAACGGGTGGGAACTCAATGGCCTACAAATATGGCCAATCAAAGCCTTAATCATTATTTAATCAAGTAAAAGTGAAACCTCTGGATCCAGTCCAATTTAATATATCCAGAGGAGCAGACCAGTTTACAAACATAATACAATATCTATCTTTGGAATTCATAAATAATGCCAAACTGCTACAGAGGTCCAATGACAGGGATGTTTAAAGGGCCAAAGGGGCCAACCACAGGATAGTGGTAAACTCCTGGCCCCATACCTGTGTGGAGTGCATGAAATCTCCCAATGCTATTCATCTCTTCCTCCCCTCTGCATCTCCCAGAATGATAGTGACTTAGGTGTTGATAACTAAAAGTGCCATAAAGGTTGTTTACTGCCCCCCAAATTGTGCATGCACTAGGGAATAAAGCCTTTAGTCCTGGGGGAAGCAGTAGTACAGACCAAGGCCCTAAGCCATTTTCAATTTAGCCATATTTGGGTAAAGAGGTCTTATCTGGGAATCAGATTCCTCAGCTGGGGCAAAAGGCAGAGGCAAGAGCTCATTAGTATCCTTCTTCTTTTCAACTGCCCATATCTGGGGATTGTGGGAGGAGGGTTGGAGGAGCATATTGTCCATATCAAGCCTAGGGTCTTCATTCTAGTTTATATATTTTTATATATTCCTTCTAGTTTATATATATATTTCAAAAATTTACCTTCTAGTTTATATATTATTTTCAGTATTTTTTTCAAAATTTTAAATTTTCAGTGCTGTCCTTTGGAACCCCTTGCTTTAGTAACCACAAAAACAGATCAGTGAGTTGGGGTCCCCCAGAGGAAGGGGTGGCTGCTGAACCATCTTGTAGGTCTCAGGATTTTCTGAGTTAACGGAGGAATCCCTGGGGTGAGGAGAGCTAGTGTGACACTTAATTCAGGGAGCCTGCTTTAGATAACTTCATCAGTGTCTCCCACTACAAAATGGGAACTGGTAAGGGGCTAAATCACTTCAGTAGGGATGGAATATCCATGTGCCAACACACTGTTATCACAATGTGACAATGGCTTCCTCCTCATTACTCAAAGGTGTCTTTGGAATTTGAGAGTGGTCACCCAGCATTGGCCACAGGATCCAGCCAAACAGAGGCTATGGCTGCAGAGTAGGAGGGGCTATACTGTCATTGGCTCCATACCCAAACCCCTACCTTCTCCCTTAACTCCTTTGGAGGACAAGGTTGGACTTAAAGCACTCAAGACTCTGCCATTGAGCCTGGATGGTCAGAGTGGTAGCAGTGCCCTCATAACAAAGTTGGGGCATCCAAATGAAGAGATGCTTTCCAGGTTTCAGACCATACTTTTCATATCACATAACTCCTTTTCTGTTAAAGCTCGTACTTTTGTTTTCATGTCCAGGTCCCCATCTTTAGTTCTAACAGTCTCCTGAATAATGAACAGTCTCACACTAACCTCAAGCTCAGTCTGGAGTGTCTGAGTTTAAGTATGACTGGTTCCAGAAGAAACCATAAGCCAGATGTTGGAAGTCCCAACATCATTGATATCAGCATGGAACCAGCTAGCCAATTTCCTGGCATTCAGGGGGATCTGCAAATTCCCATTTATCATGATCCTTTCCTGAAAGGACAGAAACAACAAACCCTGGTCCCCCAGCTGCAGGAAGGTAACTCTATAAAGACTGTGGGGGCAGCCCTTCAATTTAGAGCCATGTGCACCAGGTTGCACAAGGTGCTCCCATACTAAAGAAATACAAGAGCTGTGAAAAGAACCACCAAAATGTCAACACACTTCATGCTTCCTCATGTTCTTCATTAGCTGTGCCAATATCTGTTAGAACACAGGCTCAGCTATAATAGAAACCTTCAACAAATGACCACTTTATTACTTCCATAGCACAAAGTGTCCACAACAGCAAGGGAAGAAATCCCATCACAGCCTGTTCTTCAGGGAAACCAAATGCTTGGGTCAGGGTCAGTGAACAGTGGTGTAAACTGAGAAATTACAGGCTGAGCTGCAATGTTACCAGATTTTGTCTAGGTTCTTGACTATGCTGCAGAAATGAATTTCAAGAGTGTGTCACATTACAATGACAGATATAGGCCATTTTATATCATCACACAACATGCAGAACTATGTGGGTGAGAGGGTAGACTACAATGTGAACTATGGTTCATGCTCAGTGGCAAAGCCCCAGGATGCATTTATCAATTGTAATGAATGTGCCACACTAATGAAGGATGCTTATGTGGGAAGGTGTGCGAGTTGTGGGGAGTGGGGCATATGGGAATCCCTATATTTTTTGTGTAACATTTATGTAATTGAAATATCTTTTTAAATATAAAAAAATATATATTATTAAAAAATATGTGCATGTCACATTGATTAGGCCAGTAATTTATTAAGGTAGGGAGGGAAGAGAAATGGGAGGAAATAATAGATCATGGGTCCCAGATAGAGAGGAAGGGGCTGAAGAGTGATAAAGAGAGTTGCTTCATAGACTATGATTTCCCATTATAGATTATAAATACCCAGTTTTTACATGTGTGTTGATCCACCTGGGGGGGAAGGACATGGTGAGAGCAGGGCACAGAAGGCGAGAGACAGAGAGAGAGAGGGAGAGAGTTCAGCCTTTGCACCTGCTTTTTGAACCATTATTTTGCACCTTTGCTAATGGCATGGGAGGAGTCCCAGTTGTTTGCTGTTTTGATTGATTACCCCATCCATCAATCTCCCAGGAGGGCGCAATAAGGACCCTGGAGAATAGCCAGTGCTTCTCCTGGCCTCCAGATGAAATCTTACTCTGGATGGAAGAATCTTGTGAAAGTCTTCCAGCAGCCATCTTGGGGGTATCAATATCCACGTGGACTTCTTGCCAAGTTCCAGATCATCTATTGATTCCCTATTTTATGAGCCTGCTTCAGCAAGGCAACAAAACATTTATTTGGGGTCTTAGAATTGCAATTTGGGGAGCACATATTAAGGTAGCAACTCAAACTGTTCCTGTTTCGAGGCTTCCCAGCAAGAGTTTTTAAAGAAGCCGATTACACAAGTTGTTTGCAAATAATTATAATTGGTAAATATTTGGCACTTTCCAAATGTCCTTAAGTTACACAGTTCATTGATTTCTTTATCTTGTAATTTGTTCATTCCATCCAGATGTCCTCAGAAACATTTTTGCTTTTGGTTCTGCATACCTTAGTAATTTGCAATATCCAGTTGAGATGTGCATAAGATTGACTTCCTGGATAGACTCCAGACTCCAGTTTGAGCATTAAGGAGGCTTTCAGGGGGTAACTCTTAGGCAATATATAATTCTAAGCTAAGTTTCAATTTCACAAGAACATGGTTCATAAGCACAACCTTCTTTGTAAAGGGCCTGTCATATTGGTCTGCCCTCCTTCACTGTGCACTACTAGACAAGTTATTCTATAGGCTTGACAACTAGTATTTTCTCCTGTTCTCGCTTACATCATTGACCCTAAGGCACAGTTAAATTTTGAGAGAAGAACCAGTACTGGGTAAAGATGTTTTCTGGGTGGGTAACTTTGTTGAAGTGCTTACTTCTAAACAAAACTTGTCATTTTTTTCTGGTCAAAAGTTCAGGTTCAGCTCTGGTTATTGGATTAAGATTGTGGGTCAAGTCCCACCTGAACCCAGCTTGGTTTTACAGGGTGCAGACCCCAACTTTATGAAAGTCAGCCACTAAATTGCTGACATTCTGGTTGTGGCTTTGAGACCTGCTTTGGTCTCTGCTTGTGGGTTCAAGTCCCACTCTGGTCTCTCTCCTCTTGGTGTACTGGTTGTAAGATTTCTTGTTAAGGTGGGGTAAATTAAAATTGTAATTATGGACAAAGTTAAAAATACTGGAGGCTGTAGCCTTTTACAATGCATTCTGGATAATTGCACTATATTCAGTTATGGATCTACAAAAAATAAACAGTTGATTCTTTTCTGTAACACTGCCTGACCTGTATATAAATTAGAACTCAGAGAGGAATGGTCAGCAAATGTATCCCTTAGTTATAACAATAAACTGCAGTTAGAGGTGTTTGTTTTTGTTTTTTTTTTGTAAAAGGGAAGTGAAAATTGATGAAGTCCCCTATGTACAGTCCTTTATGTGTATGTGTCAGAATAAAAATTTTCAGAAAAATTGGCACATTATGATTCAAAAGGAAGGAGACATTCAGGATCAGGGCTTGTCAAAAAAGGCAACAAATCAGTAATACATCAACCACATGTTAAACAGGACCTACCAGACTCTAGCCCTGATGAAGACCCTTCCTTATCACATTTGAAGATTTTATCAGCTGCCCCACTGCCCTATGCTGGGAAAGATGATGCCCCCTTGTCTCAGAGTGGTTGCTCATCTAGTTTCATTTCATTTACTGATGAGGAAGTAAGTGTTTCTCTACCCTATACATTTCAGGGCAATCAATTCAGCTGGGGAATTCTCTCTAAGTCAATAGGGAGCTCTCCAATGTTTTTTGATCCAGCCATGTGAGAAGAACAAGGCTCAAATAGCTAAAGCCCCAGGGAGAAATGAGTCATTTTTTCTCATAGTTTACAGCTGTCCTTGGGAAGAGACCTGGGCCTGTTATAGGAAGCCCTGAGAGACAAGCCTTAGGCCAGGAGAGAGAGGATTTCACTTAAGCATTGAGCCTCAAGAGGAATAGGAAGCCCATAGGGGAAGGCAGAGACCGGCCAGAGATAAGCAATCATCTTGCTTCAACACGTGAAACTGACTTTGATGAGAAAGCAACCTTGAGTTGGACTTGTTACAGCTTTGTAACTGTAAGATTTTATCCCAAATAAACATCCTTTATAAAAGCCAACAGATTTCTGTTACTTTGCATCGGCACCCCTTTGGTGGACAAATACACCTTCCTAATCAAATGACACCAAGATAATGGAGAATTTGTTCACCTCTCTTGATGCTACTTATAACCCTACATGGGCAGACATTCAAGCACTTTTAAGTAATATTCTCATCCATGAGGAATGTAGAAAAGTCTGACAGGAAAAAGCTAAAAAGATAAGATCCAGAGGAAAGGGGAGAGATGACCCATATGCATGATCACCCAAAGCTTAGCTTCAGAAGCTGGCAGAACCACCATTTTGCTCTTTCATGTGCTGATTGCCCCAGTGGCAACTTAGTGAGACAGCATCTCTAAAGATGCTTTGATTTGGACATTTTTCACAGCCTCAGAATTTTAACCTAATAAAACTTTTTACCTAATAAATTCTCATTATAAAATCCACTACATTTCTGGAATGTTGCATTGACAGCCTTTAGCAAACTAAAGCAGAAATTGGTACCAAAATAGTGGAATTCTACTGCTATGTAAATAACAAATATGTTTAAATGACTTTATAAATGCAAAAGGGATAGATTGAGTAAGAATTGTGATATGCTTGATAGAAAAGACCTAGACTGCTTTGAAGAGACTGTTGGTAAAAATCTGGACAGTAAAGATTCTTCTGATGAGGACTAAGAAATGATGACTATGACATTGTAAGCTGGAAGGAAGGTGGTCCTTGCTTTAAAGTGGCAGATGACTTGACACAATTGACTCCTAATGTTAGATGGAAGACAGACTTAGAAAGTGATGAGCTTGCACATTTAGCAGAGGCGATTCCCAAACAAAACATGGAAAGAAAAGCCTGGTTTCTCCTTGCGGCTTACAGGAAAGTGTGAGAGGAAAGGAATAAGCTAAGAATTGAACTCCTGGACAAAAAGAAACCAGAAATGGATGGCTTGGGAAATTCTGAGCTTCCAGAAAATGAGTTCCCAGATAACAGGGCCCCTTGTAAGGACTTAAATGAACTTGGAACCAGCCAGCCTTTTCCTTGCAAATCAGGGTTGGAAATGAAGTTATCCAGAAAGGATTTGTGGAAAGTCTTCTCTCTGAAGGCTATTTTCTGCATGAGAAGCCAACAAGCTTTTTGTGAAATCTGTATAAATGAAACCACTGCCACCATAAACCAAAAGGCACAAAAAATGGAGAGATTGAAGGAAAAATGATTTTAAAGGCAAAACCCTGGAAATTGAGATCTAAACCTAAGACATCTTATCAGGCCATGAGAGGGACCCCACCTATGTGTGTGCAAAGAGTGAGTTTGCTCCAGCATGAGAAAAGAATGGACATTTGTCTATATATTTCAGGGAGAGTCCTACTACTCCAGGCTTTAGAGCAGGTGAAGCACATCTACCTGGGGTTGGGGAAAGTTAGGTCACCATCCTACTGTTCTGAGTGGCAGAGAACCTGACATAATTGACTCCTAATTCTGACTTTTTCACAGTGCTAGAAGTATAAGCTTTTAAACTAATAAATTCCCATTATAAAAACCAACCAATTTCTGCAATATTGGATTGGTAGCCTTAAGTAAACTAAAACAGTAAAAAAGAAAATACTTAAACTTTTTTTAAAAAGGATTTTTGAGACATACACAATTCACTGATCTGGAATCTGAACATCCATATAATATACAATTGATTAATATGACTTTTATTTGCCAAAGTGGTCCAGATATAACAAAGAAATTGAGAAATTAGAAGGAGTACTAAGGATTCCAATGTCTCAACTGGTTGAGCTTGTTTTTAAGGTTTTATATACTGAGATCAAGTACAAGAGAATCAGATGAGGTGAAAAGTCATCCTCAGAGAGGGGAGGTTTAAGCACTTCACAGATCAATGTACCAAATGCTACAACTTGCCTGGGATGAGAGTGACAAGAAATGATGGGGCCCAGGGGCACCTTCCAACTTTAGTGGATGTATCACCATTTCCCACACAGAGCCCCAGGTATCTTTATTAATGGGGAAAAACATTGTAGACTCTTTACTTGACATTTGCAGTCACTACTCTGATTTAAATCAGAAAAAAAATGGACTTTCTCTCTAAAAAAAAGTCATAGTGGTTGTGAAATTGGGGGAAGTCAGGGGAGGATGGATTCCTCCAGTTTCTTGGCTATGTTACATGAAATAATTTAAGAACACACCATAAGGTAGACCATTTGTTTATTGAGAAATGGGAGAAAAGACTAGAATGAGAAAAAAAAAAAACAGAGTTATGTACCTCAGCTATAGGTGCAGGCTCCTCTAGGCAGAGAGAGAGAGAGTTTTTGAGCTTGTTGGACTTCCCTTATTAAGCTATTGTTCACTGCTCCCCTTCTTTATTTTGGGAGAAGACCCCCAACTGTTTGCTGTTCTACTTAGGGAAAGATAGAAAGGTGAACATATATACCGACTCTAGATATGATTTTCAGTGGTCCATGCTCATGGTCCCATCTGGAAGGAAAGGGGTCAGTTAACATCAGGGAAAAGGGAGATAAAACATGGTGACATAATTCTGGCCTTGTTAGAAGATACCAGGATGCCACAAGAAATTGCAATCATCAATTGCCCTGGATATCAAAGGGATAATAGCTTAATAGCAACAGGGAGCAAATTAGTAGATCATGCAGCAAAAAATGTGACCGAAAGTCATTGTGTCCCTGATACCATGTACTGACAAGGCAATTAATACCCCAATAATCCTCAAGTGACCTATCAAGGGCCAAGGAATGGAGATTTACTTCTGAACAGTTACATCTTTCCCATCTGTGCTATAATTCAGATGAACCAGGGGAACGAGTTCAGACCACTCCAGAAAGCTGGATTTATAATGAAGAAGATGTAGTCTGACACTTCAAAAATGTAATGAAAATAATTTAGCAGCTGTGGACAGCTGGGAAAGCATAGAGGGAATGAGAGGTGAAGAATTTTCTTGTTTGTCTGTCTTTTGTTTATTACTATTAAAATAATAAAAATGATCTAATAATGATTGAAGTGATGAATGCACAAATGTGATTATACCAAATACCATTGACTGTATACTTTGGATGAATTGTATTCTTTATTAATATGTATCAATAAAATTGATTGTTTAAAATATATTATCACAAATTTATCCAAACCACTCACTATGGGATACACACCATGTAGCAATGGTGAAAAAGTTTATTGTAGGCCCTATCATGAGCAAAATCATATTAAGAGTGACCCAAGAGTGTTTTGTTTGTGCAAAAATGAATCCCAAGGCAAGTCCTCCACTACCTTTAAGGGAGGCCCAAGTACAATGACCAGAATCAGGTGAAGATTGGCAAATAGACTTTAGTGTTTGGGCAAAAGCCCAAGGAAAGTATAAATATTTACTTGTGTTAATGGACATTTTCCCAGAATGAGTTGAGGCTTCCCTTGCAGAAGAGAAAGCACATCTGAAATAACTAAGGCCTTGCTAAGGGAAATTATTCACTAGTTTGGAGTGCCACTCTCCATTCAGAGTGATAATAGGTGCACCTTCATTGCTAAGATAACTGAAGATGTATCTAACAACTTAGGAAGTGATTGGAGACCACATGCATCCTAGAGACCACAATCCATGGGAAAAACTGAAAAAGTGAATCATCCCTGAAGAAAATTCTAGGCAAGATTTTCCAAGAGACAAACTTAACTGGGAACAGAGCTTCACCAGTTGTCAATGTTAGGATAAGTGTAGTCCCCAGAAGCAAGGTAGGTTTGATCCCCTATGAAATAATATATAGGAGACCTTTCCTTAAAACCAATTTTAATCACAATTTAGAGATGAACATGTAATTACTGAATTGGAAGCAATAAAATATATTCAATCTTTAGGAAACACTCTCACAGCAATACACCAGTACACCTCTAATTGGATCCTATTCTCCACAAATGTCTCCCTGCATTTTATTAAACCAGGGGATTAAGTGCTTTTTAGAAATTGAAAACTGCAGCACCCAGATAGCCAATCAAAAGCCCAAGGAGTTGTAACTCACTTTTATTTTAAATTACAGGGAGTACAACCTTAGATCCATCATTTGAAGGTGAAACATTTCATCTTCCAAAAGGGTGAATCTCCATCTTAATGAAAGAAGGCAGTGGCCTTGTGTCCTCAACACTGGAGCAAGACTGCACCCTAAAATATTTTCCATCCCTCAGTTATACCCGTGAATCCATCACTGACTTAAGACTGTTTTTCAAAAAATAAAAGGAAGATAAGTAATATTTAATGTGGTTTGTACTGCATGGGTATGTATTCTTCTGTTTCTTGTTGACTGGATTCTTTTAATATTTATTGGCTTCTGCTGACATGCCTCTTGGCTAAGGATTGGAATCATTATTTATGTGTAGTGAATAATCTAGATTACTCAGTGTCTTATACTAGGTACCAGATTTGTAGCTACTACTTAAACCTTTTGGTTTAGATAATAAAAATGACTAACGTTGTTTTTATCCTCATAACCTTTCCTGCTTGTAACCTTCACTGTCTCATGGAAAAGTGGAAAGAAAATTTCTTTGTTAAAGCATCCCAAACTCTTGCCTGGGGAGAACAACTGAGGGATTGCTGATTCTTTCATACAAATCATTATACAAAATCCTCTTCCTACAACTCTATACAAGTACCCAGTTTCCTCCAAGTCCCAGAGTTAATACCTGTAAAGGGTCACCAGAGCTTTAAAATTTAGCTTCCTGTAGATGGGGACTGCTCAATTTTTTGCACCTTTCCTTGCTTTCATTTTATCCCCCATTTCTAACCATCTCCGGAATGGGATGGAAGATATGGAACACTACACCCAAGTTTCTCTCAAACACCTTACATTATGGAACACAGCATAGAACTAAAATGTCCTGGGTCCTAGTAGACAAACAAAGTCAAATGTCCTGTAATTTTGTGGTGAATGGTGTTCTTAATGAGGTGGAAATTTGTCATGATATAAGAAGAAAAACTATACATATAGAAGGGGAGGTTTACTCCTTTTATACGCCAAAAGATCTGATAATGACTGAAACTGGGAATTGCTATATTAAAAAAAAAGAAATTGGAATAAATGGAGGAAAATCTGTAAAAAACTCTCCTGCAAGTTCCTTACATGGACCTTATGAATTAGGCCCTTTGTCCACTCTCTGCCATGATATTAACAAAACCCTAGGTAGTTCTAAAATATTCCAACAAATACAGGCTCTATAATCTGTGGAAGCCCAATGAACCATTGATGTTTTAAAGACTTTGAAATTATCTTTGATACTCAAGACAAATATTTCAGCATGGAAATAATGCATGGATAAGGGGCCAAGGTGTCCTAGGATATTTAAAACCTGATATTTCTATTTACCAACTTACTTATCATCATAAATATGGGCATTATGTATAATCATAGCCAGATTAGGATTAGCAATAAGGCTACTAGTTCCCTGAGACAGGTTCACCTACCATAATGCAGCTCTGTGTAACTCAACAGATACAGTAAAAGAACTGGCTAACTATACTGCTGCAGCCCTAGAGGCTATCCAAATCCTTATTGACACTCTGGCCAGTGAAGTCATGGACAAATGAATAGCCCTAGACTATCTGCTAGCCAAAGAAGGAAGAGGATGTGGATTAGCAAATACCTATTGTACTTTTGCTATTGGCTTCTGCTGACATGATTTGGGTAAATACCTCAAATCAAATTTATTTAAATATACAAAACTTTATGATCAAACAACTTGGTTACATAACATTAATAACCCATCTGCACAAAACCTGTGGGAGTCTATTAAAAGTTACTTACCTGGACTTTCTTGGCTTCTGTCAGTTCTGGGTCCAGTAACAAGCATAATAATACTCCTAATATTCAGATCAATAATTCTTAAAGTAATGGTTGCCCCTACTCCAAAAGAATACATATCTCTGACAGTTCTCAGCAGCATTTATCAAAAATCAAGAGTGCAAGCTGATATCAGATCCAAACATCCCCCTACCTGGATCCAGAGAATATCTACAGCTTCAAGCCAAAAGTTTTCATTCCTTAAATTCCAATCAACACGCCCTGCCAACAGGGATAAGAGTGGGTGTCACCCCTAATCTATCAAGATTGAGGAACAGGCCAACTAAGAAGGGAGGACTGAAACCACCATTTACCAACCCCTTTGAAACTTCGATTTACTAATCCACTTTTCAGAAGAGCCCTTACTTACTGGTTTGTAGGTGTTTCTGGAATTTTCTACTTCATCTTCATTCAAATGCCCACCTCCTTATGGATTATTCATTGGAAGCTTGCTATTTTATGAGATATGTTAATGTTTCTTCTCCCCCTTGCAGCACTTGCTAAAGCTGGCTTCAAACAGTTCCAGTCACTGAGCATGCTACACCTCTATTTTAAGAACAAGAATAATTTGCAAGAGAGCAGGCTTCATCTAACTCCACTTTTCTCAAACTGGATTGTCCCATATCATCTCACCTCATCCTTAACCATGCAACTCAGCTGCCATTCCCAAAATGGGTAGACTTTTGTCAACTCAACCCATCATTAGCCACTCCTTTAAGCCTGGCTTCCCCATATGGTATAAAACCCCAGTATCCATTTTCTTTGGGGAAATCAAACTGAATCTTGCCTCTAGTGTCCTTGCTGGTCTACTACATAATAAACTTCTGTCAATTCTTGATATCCTGGTGACTCAGTATTGTCTTCTGTGTGTATCGGACAAACAAACCCACTTGGCTGTGACACATCCAATTCTCATTAAATATTGTGAGCAAGAATTCTGTCATTATTATGTGATTAATTTTGCTTTAAAATTATGTCACTTATGGACAAAAGGAAAAAGTTATATTACTACATCTATGTGCTTCTTTATTATGAAGAATGCAATCTATAGTATCAAGGGTTGGACAAAAAGTTTTAAAATACCAAGATATACTTATTTCAAGTCCACTCAAGTGTAACACAACTATGCATGTAAATTCCAATATATATGACCTTAAATGTATTGTGAAAGAAGAAAATAACTCCATTTAGCTTCTTAATTACTTGAAATGATTTCTGAGTAAGAATATTTCTAATGGGATTTGCAAGATTTTCTATGGACTCATAATTGTAATATAGTGTAACTTTTATGCATAAATATTATCAAAGTTAATATAAATTTTGTTGTGGACTAGTAGTCATGTATAAATTTTCTACTTGCTGTCTTCTGCAAACTGTTTATCATGAGTTGATTCTATGATTGATTGTACACTTTTCAGTGGTAGGACATTCAGACTGTTCCCTATTTTCTTCTTGGAAATTTTGATTACAGAAAATTTCATTAAAGTGTATTTTTGTTACTTTATTGTATCTAGTATAGCACAAAAAAATTAGAAATATATTGTAGTTATTTTGACAAATTGGTTTTCAAATGTATTGCATCAATTTTTCATGAAAATAACAAAACCTGAGACTATAAGCTAAATATTCAATATAATGTTCTCGAAAGGATTTAATTGATAGCAAGAACCAACAAATATTAGAACTTCTGAGAATTTGTTGTGGCATTAATACAGTGTACCTCATGTCCACAGCAACAGTATAAGGCACCACAAAGCATATTCACATTTTACATACGGTTTCACTAGTCCCATGTTACATCTTTTAATTTTCCTTCCAGCAATCCATAGACTTTCCCTTTCAATCACTGTAACATCCATATAACAGCACAAATACCATGATGTGCTCTCACCATCTGTATTCATTTCCAAAGATTTATAAAAAACTTTAAAACAAAGCTTACATTCTATATTCCAATTCTTTATAAGTCCAATAATGTCCTTTTGATCTTTAATCCCTTGTTCGATCTTGTCCACGGTCATGCATTACCTTTGATGTCATTCTCTCTTTACTTGCTCTTTCTTTCTCCCTTTTTTTGTGGAACAACCAACTTTTCTATCTCAATCACTTGCAAATATATACATTCAGTGGGATTAAATGCACCTATGAGGTTACAGTACCCTCAACCACCTGCCGATAATACAACTTTCCCATACCATACTTCTTCCCCTTATAAATTCTCTAAATTTCCTTTTGTAACATTAAATTGGCTTAGGATTTCCAACCAGAAAAGCTGCATAGGCTAGTACCACAGCCAAATGATCTCATTATCCCCCGTTTGTATGTTTGAGGCACAGACAACAAAAGTTTATTATTACTCCCGCTTCTGGGTCTGGCACATGCCATTCCCTATGCTAGGAAGGCTTCCAAACCCACATGGCTTTATGGGATTTATTTTCCAAGCACTTCTTCTGGGAAGCCTGTCTAGGTATGCTCCTATGGGCTTTCCAACCCATCAGGTGGCTGGGCCTTAACTTGTAAATTCAATGCCTGCATCAGTATGCTATCAGCACTTAAACTGGAACAGGGGCCACAGCTGATAGTAATTCCTTATTGCCTTTTACTTGTTCCTTTAGCCAAACAATATCCTGGTCCATAGCCCAAGACTGAATGAGGTACTATCCCATCCAATGTGCAGTCATCAGAGTGAGCACGATGTAGCTGGAATTGCTGAGCTAGGCACCACAAGGTCTGGTAGCCATGATGTCCACTTTTCCTGTGGGGCCATTCTGCCCCTTATTGGGTTTTATCTGCTCGTAGGCATCCCACAGATCTTTTCCCCCACAGACAGTGGCCCACAACAGTTCACTGCTCTTCTAGTACTTATAATCCACCCCCAAATGCAGATGGCTGTCCTCAGAGAGACTGGATACTATCGGATTAAGACCTTTACTTGCAATAGGTTAAGGTATGTTGCACAGAGTTGCTTTTCAAAGGGGCCATATCTTACTTTGGCCCCTTTTCACAATGGTGAGAATGTTGCCTTTGCCACAAACCTCACCCAAAGCCAATACTGGAGCTGGCTACATCCAATTCGAAGGGTAAGTCAAGGTCCACCCCTCCCCTCTTACTGCTTGAGCTATTGCCCTTTTTACTTCTTAAAAGCAGCCTGCTGGGGGGTTCCTCCTATTTCCATGCACAATTTTCCCTGATTAACACACAAGTATTAGAGGTTAGGACACAACATGGGGCTATGTAAGTGGCAGCACTTGAAAGGTCATTTGTACATCTGGCCATATCAAGCCATTGCCAGCCACTGCAGGAGTCAGAAACTGCAACATATTCTCCATCCAGTATCTAGCAATTGCCAGCACTGCAGGAGTCAGAAACTGCAACATCCTGAAGTTTCTCTTAATTTTCATATACTTCCTAAATACTTCCAATGCAATGTATAACACATCAAATGAACTTGTGTTGCTTACTTCTACACCCCCACTATGATGATGTTAATTAACAGGTATTTTACTTCAGCAGCATAGATACTTTCTAATTATTTTATTATCTTCCACCTTAATATGCATATTGTTGTGCCTCTGCACTTTTATAAAACACATTCCCTTGTTCATTCAAGCCTTGTCTTACATATTACCATCCTGATTATATGAAAATCAGACTTCTTTGTATATCCACTTAAGTCCCATATCCCTCATTCTGTTCTGTGACTAAAGATTTTAGACCCATCAAATCTTACTCAACTTTAACCCCAAAAATTCCTTTTCCATGAACCTTCTGCACCTTCTGTACCCTGTTTAGAACATACAAACACAAAAAGAGTTGAGACACACCAACAGACTAATTTGACTGATAACTCTTACTACTTTGGGCTGTTTACAAGCTCTCCATCATTTCACATCTCTGATTTTCACTGCTTTCAACACTCCTCTGGAATCAGTGTTGCCTGTATTATGCAAGCTCATTTTTGGAAATAATTCCTGGGATATAACAGGTGAAGCATGTTAAAATGTCTCTCCTTTATGTATGCATAACAGCATACCAAAATCTGTACTTGCTCCTGTATCTCCTTTAACTTTTTTGTGATACTTTCTTTCTGACTAGTGTAAGCTCTCTTTTGAGCTCCTCTTTTACCCAGCATGCACAGGATTCAGCAGCCTATTGTTTATTGGAGCAATCTTCCCAAGGTGGCTAACAAGGGCCAAGCAGTGGCTGCAGCCATGGCCTGATGCTCTTTTTCATGAAGACATCTATTTTTTCTAACTAACCTAAATTCTTCTCTAACTGTACTAATCCTGCAGGTGTATATGGGGCATCCCCCAAGTCATGTACAGGACCCCAAATCTGATTTCCTAGGCACAAGCAGATTGACAAGGTTAAACACAACCACATAGAGGAATGGGGCCACCCTGGGATTTTTCCCCACAGACTTCACAATAAAGGACAAGATTCCCTTCACAGACTTCCCAATGAAGGGTGAGATTCCCTTCCCAGACTACCCAATAAAGGGACTGCCATGCCATCTGTGGCTCTTACACTGTTAGGAGACTCTGGAATATCCTGCCAACCCTGGAATATCCTGATGACTAGAATATCCTGCTGAGTCTGCCAATTGTAACACAGGTGGTCAAGCCAGACCAACTAATTTGATATTGCAGAGAAACCACATGGGAGCCCAGCATCATTCATGCCTTTATTACTTACTCATACACAGATCCTGGTGGTGGCAGGCCAAAGGGTGCTCAGCCTACTTAAAGGACTCAGCAGTGGCAGGCTGGGTGAAGCTCCATGCCAGGCTCCACTTCATGTGCCACACCCTGCTATGCTCCACCCAAGAGACCTGGTCAGCTTTATAAAGTTACAAACAGAAGGACACAAGGGTTACTAACTAACAATTACCAGACTGCCTGATTACTATCACAGGTGTTCCTTTGATGCTTGCATCTAAACCCCCTGTTTATGAGGGTCAGGTCGTTGACCAGACCAACCCATCATTATTCCATGGCCTCGGGATCATGGAAAGAGCATTCTGCCTTCATTTACCCTACACAAGCCATTATATATTTTGTCATAACCTACAAAATTGTGTGGAACAGAGTGTAACCTATAATGTAAACTGTAGTCCACAGTTAGTACTAATGTTTCAATATGTGTTCAATTGTAACAAATGTACCATACTATTGAAAGATGTTAATGTTAGAAAGTGTGGGAGGGGAAAGGGTGGGGCTTATGGGGGTTCCTTATATTTTTTATGTAACATTTATGTAATCTAAAACTTCTTTAAAAATAAAAAAAATAAAAATTAAATAAAAATATAGATTGAGTCAGTCTGCCCAGTAATTTGAGGAATTGGGGCTCACTGTAAGGAAATTTTCCACTACTCAGTGTCAAAGGGGAGCCTCCTCAGGGTTGGAGATGAAATCTGTACCTCTTTTGTCTGAATACTCAATGAAATACTATATTCCTTTCATCATCACAATCGTTCTAATGATCGGGCCTCATTAACTACCAGTTAGATGTCTGCCTTAACAGTAATATCCACTGTGAATGGGTGTTTCTTTTTTAATGTTATAAATCTTTTAGTCAATAGTGTTGGGACTAGGGATCTTTAGTGATACAAAGGCAGTTGACTCATTTTTCAATAAGAATGGCAGCTAAGACCCCATATTAAAGACTCAGTAACCAGTCTCTCCCTTTCTCCTTATCCCCTTGAGCAAAATCTTTAAGTATGATTTAAATCTCCAATTAAGTGAAAATTTTGAGATTTAGTTTCTAATTTGGACTCCCTTTTTGGGGCTCTGATTGACCTTAGGAGTGGTGATGGAGAAGTTTTGTAGTTCCCAATGACTGGAAATGTACGCAGCCATCTCTCTTTCTAAGATATCCCAATTGACCTCATGGGGTTTTGTTTTTCCTAGCATGATAGTGGCTGGAAAAAAGACAAAGTCCCCAGACAGTGACACCAGAGCTTTGGTATGATGATAAGCAACAGCACTGAACAGCGTCTATGCACATTGCGTGGGAGTCTTATATTTCTTAAGCAACCTAGAAAATTCCTCTGGTGTCTTTAAGGGTTCTGGTATAATATACTAATCCCACCTTTTTCCCAGTATTTTCTTAGCCATTTCACACCAGGTGTTAGCAGGAACAACAGTTATATAAGGAGGGCATAACCTACCAAAACCATTGTTTGTAGGGTGCCATTATGCTTCTGGTGGAGGGAGTGCCCCTCAAGTTAGGAGTGGTTTTAATACTTAGGAAACCACCACCTATGTCCAGGTCTTGAAGAAGTTTCCCTACATTTTCTTCTAGGATTTTTATGGTTCTAGCATATATAGTTAGGTCCTTGATCCATTTTGAATTAATTTTGCATAAGTTGTGAGATAGGGGATTTCTTTCTTTCTTTTGGATATGGATATCCACTTCTCCCAGCACCACTTTTGGAATAGACTGTTCTGTCCCAGCTGGGTGGACTAGACAACCTTGTCAAAAATCACTTGACCATAGATATGAGAATCTACTTGTGAACCATCAATTTGGTTCCATTGGTCTACACGTATATCTACATGCCACTACCATGCTATTTTTTACCACTAGGTCATATGATTCAAAGTCTGGAAGTGAGAGGCTTCTAAGTTCATTCTTCCTTCCAGATGTTTCTGGTTATTCAGGGCTCTGTACACTACCAAATAAATTTGATAATTGGGTTTTCCATTTCTTT
>JAQZBX010020647.1:0-32831 GCA_029593785.1 Cabassous unicinctus
AGGTTCTCTGGTCCATCCAGATTAAATATAGACCTATGGAAAGCCATGCTGTGGCCAAAAATTTTTAGACATTTTATTATTTTCTCTCACTTTTTTCTACCCTCACAACTAAAATATTCTTTTCATTGGTTGTTGTGGTGGATTTAATTATGTACCCCAATTTCGATATGTTCTTAGGCTTGATCCTCTTCCTGTGGATGTGAACCAATTATAAATAGATTCTCTTAAGGTTAAGGTGTGGCTCAATTGAATGAGTTTGGGTCTTAATATAGATTACTGGGGTCCTTTAGAAGCAGAAGAAATTCAGACATAGTCAGAGAAAACCATGGAGTGGAGCCAGAAGCTGAAGTTAGTGAGAACCTGGAAGAGAAAGGAGAGCGCATCACTATGTGATGTGAAAACCAAGCAACCCAAGGATTGCTGGCCATTCCAAATGCTATCAGCCCTAGGAAGAAGCAAGCCTTCCAGCCAACACCTTGACTTGGGCTTCTGTTCTCTGAAACCATGAGCCAATAATGTCTTATTGTTTAAGCCAATCCATTGTCTGGTATTTAACATAGAAGCCTGATAAACTAAGATACTTACCTTTTTGTTAGGGAAGGAGGAGGGGCATATTTAAGTTTGCCCATCTCGGAAATTCCAACTTAATGTGAAGAAAGGTGTATAAATAAGTCTTTTACTTTTGGCGAAACTGGTCTTGAGTTTGGTATTTTTTACTCTGCAAGGATGATACACCAAATCCCAAGAGTATGATATTGGCAAATGCCACTAAGCTGAAAATGGCCTTGTGCTTTAGTACTTCAATTTAGTCCCTATCTTTCCAAATATTCAAATCTTTTAAGATGATTATTATTTTCTAATATTCTAACATTTAGGTTATTTTCAGAGAAGAAATGTTTAGGATAACCTCACTTACTTTATTACAATTTTCATTAACTTCTCTCTCTTCCCTTTCTATAATTATTTTTTGCATTTTGCATATTACCAAACTTTATGAAGTTTCCTCTTACTTGAGGTTCATACATTCTTTACAAAAACAGTCTAAAAGCAAAAATTAAAAAAATTTAAAACTCCATTGAGTAACTCTTATTTTGTCCTTATTTCACTTTGTCTTTAGTTTGTCATTATTTCCATTCCTCTTGTAACAGTTCCTCCTGTAATATTTGGATGGCATTAATTCTTATCATTTAACAAGCATCTCTTTCACTAGATTACCTTGCTTCCATGATATAGGGCATATTTGTGTGGCTCATAAATTTTCACTGTGCAAAAATTTACAGTCTGATATTTATATTCATTTTGGAATGATAAAATTGGTATATGACTTGATCAAGATGGTGAAGTGTGATTCTTTAGGGCTCCATCCCCCCACAGTGGTTTTGAGCAGCCAGGAAGAACTGGGGGAATCATCTTTCTCAAGGCTCCAGAAAACAATTAGGGGGCTGCAGTAACAGGGGGGTGCCACATCAAGAAAAAAGCAACTTTAAAAGTGGTAGGATCTCTTGGTACCCTGGCTGGCCCCTCCCCAACTCCTCACCTGCTCAACACAGAGCCAGCCTGTGCTCCCAGGTCAGAGCTCTGGTCCCAGTTCTGAAGGGAGCAGAATAAACCTCATACACATACTGAAAGCATGTATGTTTGGCCCAGTTGTCTGGGGGTGGCCTAAGGGACTCACTAAGCCATGAAAACAGTGAATCCTAGGGTCACATGCACATACCCAAGACAAGGCACATATGCAGAAAGGATCAGGAAGGACCCTACACTTTGGCTCTTAGCTATTCTCCAAACTCAATGTATGAATAAATTCTGAAAGAGTGAACTCACACAGGTCCTCTTCGTCTCCTGTTAGCTCCTTGCATGCAAGGATATCCTAGCTGTGTAACACTAACTGGATGCCTCAGAGCCTAAATTCCAGTGATAACACATTAAAATATAAAAATGTCCAGGATTTAACATAAGATTACAAATCATGAAAAGAAACAAGAAAAAAAAGTAAAGGAGAAAATTAAAGCATTAGTAACTGTAACAGTTTGGTATTGTTCATGAATTCCAAAAATAGATATTAGATTATGTTTGTAAATTGGTCTGTTACTCTGGGTACATTAGATTGTATTGGATTCAGAGGTTTTACTTTTACTTGATTGAGTTGTGATTAGGGTTTTGATTGGGCTATGTCAGTGGGATGTCGAGTCCCCTCCCTCTTTCTCACAGAGAAAAGGACAAGGCAGAGGAGTTAGAGTTTTTGAGCTGGAACACAGAGGAATAGAGACAGCTCCATAGACACGACAGAGGCCCAGGGAAGGGAGAGCTTAATAGTCTTCAGTTGACCTTGTGGAGCAAACAGAGCAGCTGAGCCTGGGTGAAATGAGCCCTGGGAGAGAGATGAGACTTATCTCAGCCTACAGCTGATATTGGAAGAAGCTGGGACCATGAACCTTAAGAGGAAGAGGAAGGCTGGACCGTTGCTCTTCCAAAAGCCATCTTGCTCCAACACATGCAACAGATTTTGGTGAGGAAGTAGCTTTGAGTTGGACTCTTTAGGGCCTTGTAACTATAATCTTCTACCCCAAATAAATACCCTTTTTAAAAGCCAACAGATTTCTGGTATTTTGCATCAGCACCCCTTTGGCTGACTAATACAGTAACCATCAATGAGGAGGACCAGACATGAATGGTCCTAAGAATTAAAGGAAAACAGAGAAAAAGAACTAAAGGGAACCAGGAAAGCAATAAATTAATGCTAAAGAAAACATTTAAAAGAAAAGAAACTAAACAGAGCTGAAGACCAGAGTAACATAAATTGAAGCTTCTCTAGAGAGGTTCAGCAGCAGAATGAAGCTGGAAGAAGAAAGAATAGTGAACCTGAAGTTAAGACAATTGGAATCATCCCATCTGAGGGACAGAAAGAAGAAAGAATGAAGGAAAGTGAAGAGAGATTGAAGAACCTGTGGAGAATCATCAAATGTACCAATACACACAGTGTGGGAGTCCCATTAGGAAAAGAAATAGAGAAAGAGGAAGAGAAAATATTCAAAGACGTAACTGCTGAAAATTTTCCAGAGTTAATGAAAGACATGGATGTACACATTCAAGATGCTCAACAAACTCCCAAAGAGGATAAACCCAATAGACACATGCTGTACAATATTATAATCAAACTGTGGAATGCCAAAGATAAAGAGGGAATTCTGAAAGCCACAAGAGAGAAGCAACATGTCACACAAACTCAAAGATTATATGCTGATTTCTCATCAGAAACCAGGGAGGCAAGAAGGCAGTGGGATGACAGATATTTTTGCTAAAAACAAAAAATAGCCAATCAATAATTCCATATTGTACAAAACTGTCTTTCAAAAATGAGGGGAAGATGAAGACATTCTTGGATAAACAAAAGGCTGAGGAAATTCATCATCACTAGACATGCCTTACAAGAGATGCTAAAAATAGTTCTTCTGTTTGAAAGAAAAGGACAATAGATGATTGGTTAAAGTCACATGAAAAATAAGAATCTCCAGCAAGGATAAAGCCATTACAATTGTATGTTTGGCTTGTAACTTTACTTTTTGTTTCTACAGGATCTGAAAGGCAAATGCAAAAAAGTTAATGATAAATCAGTGGTTTTGGACTCCTATTGTATAAGCATGTAATTCAAGAACTACATAAAGGTGGTGGGATGAAGGGTTATAGAAACATATTTTGTATATACCATTGAAATTAAGTTGGTATCTCAGCAAACAAGAGTGTTAGAGATTTTGGACATTAAATTTAAGTCCATTGGTGACTACAAAGAAAATAACAGAGAATATGGTATCTCATAGAGACAGAAATATGAGTATAGGTTGCCAGGGGCAGGGAGCAGAGCAAATGGGGAGTTAACACATAATGGGTTTAGGGTTTCTATTTGGGAAGATGGGAGTGTCTTAGTAATGGAAGGTGGTGAGGGTACTTCAATCTTGTAAATATGAGTATTCCACTGAATGGTAGGCTTGATAGTGATTGAGATGGGAAAGTTTATCTTGTATACATATTCTTACAATATAAAGACTGAGTAGCTAAAGAGACAATGAAAATAAAATGCAATATGTGATCCTGGAAGAATCTATCAAGGTAGAAGAAAAGGCTTAAAAGAACATTTTTGGGACATATGAAAAAATAGAATATAGACAAGTTTTATATCAATGTTAAATTTCTTGAACTTGATAACTACACATAAGGTGATTATATACATGTATATCCTTTTCTTAGCAAATGTACATGGAAGCATTAAGTGTTCAAGCAGCATGATGTATACAACCTACTCTCAAATGTTCAGAATATGGATGAATAAATTGATAGGCAGATAGATAGATAGATGATGGATGGATGGATGGATTGAAAGACTGATGGATAGAGAGAATGATATGGCAAGTGTAGCAAAATGCTAAAATTGGTGGCTCTGGGTCTCTGGAGGATAGCAGTATGTTTGAATTCTTTGTATTGGGTTTGTATTATTTTTGTCACTGTCCTGTAAGTTTGAAAGTATTTAACAATAAGAAGTTTTAAAAATTTGGTATATGCATATTCCATGAAATCAGAGTAATATATAAAAAATAATCCATAATATTTTATCACAACTGCTGTTAACATTTTGGAATATTCTTTTTCATTTTAATTTAGTAGATTTTTTAAATTACAGAGCTGTTAAGCATAAGGTGATATTTTCTCTCTCTTTAGTTAACTTGAGTAAATGCTAATGTAGTAATGTTATCTCAAATGGTTAATGCTGATGTTTATTAATAAGTGCATGACATTGCATTAACTAGTAGGTTCAAGTTAAGAGCTAACAGTTTGAGAACAGTTTATCTGGGTTTGACTTCTGGATCACCATTTGTAACTGTTTATTACCCTTGTATAACTGTGGGTAATATACTCAAACTGTTTGGAACTCGTTATCTTTATATATTAAATAACGGTGATAACATTAGGCTTATTACATTAGACAGTACAGATAAAACTCTCAAATTTCTAGAATATATTCAGCATTCAGATGCTTGCCATTTTAATATTAAAATTTTCAGACATGTTGGGATATAATAATGCATATAATTTTGTTCATAGTTTGGATTCGTGATGGTACATGCAATATGATTGCCTGAAAGTTTAAGGTGAACAGAGTAGAAAACAAACAGAACAAACAACTTTTGCTCGTAGAATTTTGGAATTTTGTAGCCCAGCAGATTAAGAAAGTCAGACTATGAGCATTTAGGATGGAATTGTGTTGTGTGCGTGTTTGTGTGCGTGCATACATGTGCATGGGCATGTGTTTTTGCTACAACATGATTTAATCTATTTTTACCACTTCCTACCATTGGTTCAACTTCTAATCAGAAACTGTCTTTACTTTCCTTTTTATGTCGTGTGCGAACTCTATAGCGGTACTTAATTAACGGCATCATCACGCATTCATATCTCTGCTCTTAATTAAATGGATTCCGTTTCTCCATATGTGGTGCATCTGCCGTTATCTCAGTCCATGCCATGTGGACAGACTGATCACTGACAAAGTCTCTTTTCTCACAATCAGTAAGTGACTGCTGTATGGTACAACCAACCCTGAAGTTTTCAGTTTGCTGAAGGAGTAGCTCAAGCGGAAAGGGAGCTCCATTCCACATTTACAAAGCACCAGATACTCACAGAGGGAAAGTGTCTTAGAGGTGAAATTATTTTAAAGGTGATAAAAAGGAGCCCCCAAGATTGTTTCTCCTTCACAACAGGTGACAGCACATAGCTAGTCACTTCCATCCCTGGGAAGAGCCAAGTGACCCTTATCATGACAATTTTAGTTTGGTTGCTTAACATGTCTCATTGGGCGGTCTCAACAATGAGTCAAAGGACTCCTATAATCTCTGGATCTTGAATTCCAAATCATAATGTCTTTCCCACATCACTTACCCCTTTGAAGAGCTGTTCAGGTTTTCCTAAATTCTTCCTAGTTTTCTACTACATTTACAGACATTCGATCTCATTTCCATTATTCATGAGGGCCTGCAAACGTTTAGAAAATCTAAAAAATGTGAGCCTAATGCTTTTTTATTTTCAATTCCTGAGCACATTTGAATTAAACGCATCTTAAAATGCCCTCTAGACATTAATTTTCACTAGTTCTCTTGTAAAGGCTTTTTTCCCTTTTGTCCACAGACAGACCACAGATGTAAAATTTGACTCTACCAGTTAGAAAGACTTTTCCAGGTGGTAACAGAGTTCATTATTCAAATTGACCTAAATGAAAAGGGAATATATTATCTCTCAAAGCAAGCAAGGAATCCTGTTGAAGGATGGTATGTTCTAGGGCTATAGGTTAAGTTGCTGTTAAAAAGAGACCCCCAAATAACAGCGGTTAAGCAAGATAAGATATCTGTTTTCAAGAAACAGACCATACATACGTGGACCATTCAGGGTAGGTAGGTGAGTCTGTCAACAAATCATACCAAAACATAGTTGTTTCTATCTCACTACTTCAGCATACCCTATGATATTGTGATGATCCTTCTATTTGTTTCTGGCTCATTGCCCCTCTCTGTGTTCTAGCCCATAGAAAAGAGAGATACAAGAAGAAGTGCAAAACAAACAATTTCCTTTTAAGGTAAAAACATGAAAGTTAAACATGTCAATTCTGTTCACATTCTGTTTCCAAGGGCTTATTCTCAAGGCCATACCTTCCTGTGAAAAGGTTGGTCTAATAAAACTAAAGGGAATTCTATTACTAAAATGAAGAGAGAAGAGTGGACCCTGGAGGAAGGAAGAATTAGCGGCACCAGCCACAGGCTGATTTTATGATGTATTGATTCAGCAGCTCAATTATGTTATGTTGTTCCTTCGTCTTTCTCTATCATCATCAATGTGTGCATTTTCCCTTCTGCCAGTTTTTATCACTGTTCCAAGAAAGCCATAGATGATCCAAGTACCATATCTAAATATGTGATATTTGTGGGCAAAATGACTATTCTTTTTCTAGAATTTGATTTCTGGAGTGATTTAACCTTACTCAGAAACCCTTCAGCAAGCTGTCTCACAGGGTCACATGCTCATTGCTGAATCCATAAAGAGAAGCAAAGCACTGCGATTATTTAGAACTGTCAGTATTAACGTCTGAGCTAGGGCTGGGTCACAGGCTCTGAGAGTCACAGAGGTGTGGATACAGAGGGGTGGAAACTTGAACAAAAGTAGAGGAAAGACAGATAAAGTAAAGGACAGATTGCTGAACAACTCTGTGAGACCAATAAGACATATACCTGCCCAGCTGAAAGTGATTCCGGGAATCTTATAATCACTTTTTTCTCCAGTCAAATATAGAAAGTTTAAACAGTTTAAAGGACCTGTACAAGGTCATCTGGCAAGCTAATGGTTGAACTGCATAATGTCATTCTCCCAAAAGCCCATAAACAAGCAAATGTGCATATAAATAAACAAAGCAACCCATGTTTCAACATATGCTTATGTTGATAAAGCAACAGCTATACAAATTTGTGCACATGAATGAACAGTGAGAATTCATGGTAACACTTCCTCGAAGGGGCCTTAAAAATAACTCTCTTCAAGTTATAATTTTCCATTTTTGGTCTTCAATAAAAGCAAATGCTGTTCCTGTCTGTGACTTCTATCAGGTCCAGACTTTTGAGTGGTATGGTGATTTAAATCCAGCAGTGTTGATTCTGCAACTATTGTGTACAAGTTTTTTGTAGGAGGCAGAGAGTGAGGGAGGGAAAAGACAATTTGAAGGACAAGAATTCTATATGAGGAAAGTGAAGGTATAAAGTTAAAATGGATGCTGGAGAAAAAGAAGAATTTGGAATAGATATCATGGAGTGTAGTACAGAAAATATTTGTGAAGTAGTGGGATTAAATTTCCATTGGCACAATGTGTAAGGGTAAGCTGACCATCAGAAAGGAAATATCATGGAGGAGGGCTCAGAGTGACAAAGCCAAAGAGAGGAGAACAAATGTTAAGACAAAAGGACAGTGAGAAGAAAGGAGACTGGCCTTCTGAGGTGGGCCAGAGAGTATGAAAACGATACACGGGGATCTTACTGGACATATGCAAGCTGGTCTCAGATTATTCTCTTTCAAATTTGACCTTCCGTTTGAAAAGTTAGGGAAACCTTTGGGAGATTTTTAGCACAGGATGAAAATGATATGATTAGGAAAAGATGAATTGGACATCTACATGGATGGAAAATTGGGTGGTGAAAAGAGTGAAGTTAATGAAACCAGTTAAGAAACCATTGCAGAAAGCAAGGGACAAATTTTTGCATGTATGTATGTATGTATGTATGTATAAATGAATGAATGAATGAATGAATGAATGAATGAATTTGCAAAGGCTTAGACTACTCTGACAGGCATAGTGGAAAATAGAATACAAAGATAAACATGGTTAAAAAGTGGAAGCAGCAGGTCAGAATATATTTCCAGAGGTCATAATCTGAAGTGATGTGTGGACACAAAAGCTCAATATAAAATAGAGCTCTTTGATAACTAGAGCTTTCAATAGTTGAATATGTCATCTCATCAGGTATCAGGTCCCCAATCACTGAAAGTGTTCCATCTGAGTCTGGAAAAGGAAGTATTATTATCTTAACTTCTGCAGTCAATGTGGTCAGGCATAAAGAGCTAATCATAAAAATCATTCCTCTCTGATGCAAATATTTTATGACAGTATTGTGGAAATGTGCCCTCAGATAGAAAATTTAATTAATAAAACACATTTAAAAAGTTATAATAATATATACTAAAACACCATGCAGGTTTACTCAACTTAAATACAGAGAGATGTTATACATATAATATATAATTATATAAATAATATACAAATATAGATTTATGTTATAAAAATACATAAGCATTCTACATAACATATAAGTACAATATATAAAAATATAAAACATATATGCATACTTTAAAATTAGGTGTGGTGTATAGACTTCAAATCAGTTGTTCTCAACCAGGAGCAATTTTGCTCCCCAGCGATCACTGGGCAATGTCTAGGGATATTTTTGGTTTTCACAGCCGAGGTTGTTCTGTTACTGGCATTTAGTAAGTAGAAGCCAGGGTTGTGGTTATACATGTTCTGCTGCACAGAACAGCCCCCAATTAAAAAAAATTTTTTTTGCTTGACCCAAGATGTCAGTAGTGCTGAGGCAAGAAACCCTGCTTTAAATAAAAAGACACATTGGCCACTGAATCAACTTTCTTGCCTGGTTACTGTGAATGCCATTGGTCATATATTGTGCTGATTTATACGATACAGTGCAAGGGATGCAGGACCTAGGCTATTACCCTAGTGCGTGTTGTAAGTAAAGTATCAGAAATAAAAAGTGACTAAGATATTAAAATACGACTGCATTCTTCTCACTGTGAATGACTTCCTATTCTATTTCATGATTCAAATAGCTTCTTCTCAGAGGCATAACATTACTTCAATGTGACTTCTCATTTAAAATTGTCCTTGAGAACAGCTGGTAATAATATTGTACCTGACTTCATAATTTGGTTCAATAGCTAAGAACCCACCGAACTTGTTAAGTATTTTATTTAAAATTGGTTAATGTATGAAAAAAAAAATCACAAATTAGAGTGACACCTTTCAAAAAGACCTATTTAAATCACATCACAATAAAAGTATGCCTTCAATTCAATAGAAAATTTGATATTATTATAAACCTTGTCGATTATTCGGTAAGAAGGACTTACTGACAGGGAGGATTGTTAAACGCTAGTAACTAATTGTGCAGGAAAGCAGAGGCTTTCTTTGTGCTACAGTCATTAGAAAAGACCTTAGAAATCACCTAGTTTTTGATGATGGAACAGAGCTCAGAGAAGAGAAGTCTAAAACTGTACATCTTGATATTAGCACTTTTGTCACAGAATAAAATCCAGGTCTTCTAACTCCCAGCCCAGTTCTCCTTTCTAAGAACCCCAGGATATCTCAGTTTAAGAAGAAACTCCTCTCCTCATGAGTATTATTTGCTTTACAATTACATATGAAAGGTATCTCAACTTTGTCTACAATAATTTGACTATGAAATTCGAAATTCATGGAACAATAGTTAATAGTCCATGGTCCACAGCTTCTTGCACAATGTGAAAAATCAGCCAAGCTTTATCATGCTCAATGTCTTGACACATGTCCCTCTGTCTGAAGTGGCTTTCTCTTCTTTCCTTCTTGATCTACCTCTCCCTTACTATGAAGATATTCACACTGAGCATATCCTCTGAGAAGCTTCTCTGATCACCCTCTGTCTGAGGTATCCTTTCTCTACTTTGAATCACCCTCTGAAGGTATCTATTATAAAACACATCACAAAATAATTTGTAATTGTGCTTTCTTTCTCTCCCGCTAAAGAACATGGTCTTTGAATTGTCTTTGTTACTTGGCTAGATCAATGGCAGGAATATAGTATATGCTTAATAAATCCCATTTAGATTCAAATACAATTAGTAGTGTTTTCTTCAAATATCTTTAGAGAAGAAAATCCCAAGCCTTCTTTGTGAACATAGTCTTTCCTCTTAGAAATCATTTCATTTAATTTTACTTAGATCTTTCTATTATTGTATTGACAAAATATATGTTCAATTAATTGCACCATAGGGTTGAGGAGCTCTGATGTCTTTCATCTATACACAAATACATATATGCATGTTTATATATATCATATGTGTGTATGTGTGTGTATACAGAAAAATGTATGCCATTTATAAATTATTACATTTAGTCCAGTTCCTGTTATCACTAATAAATGTGTAAAGTTCTGCACAAAGCTGATGATAATTGATATTGATGATAGGATGATTACCCTGTACCAAGAAGTTTTCAGACCTTTACACATTTTCATGCCTAAATCTTGCAACCACCCTAAAATTTAGCAAGTTATTTACCCCATTTAATAGATACAGGAATATGACACATTAGAAAGAGCAAGTTCTTAGAGTTTGAACCATTACTTTAACATTGACTCTGACATTGATATTCATAAACATAGTAATAATCATAATAATTAGCTCATAAAGCTGTCATAAAAATTACACAAAATAGTGCCTTTAAAGAGCCTAGAATGTGTAAGAATACCAATATTTTATTGAATATTTGTTTTGTCCCTGTTTTATTATTACCTAGAGGATATAAAACTGGGCAAAATTCTCTTTCTTAAATCCTTCATTTCTGAGACAAAAACATTTCAGTTAATTATATATTTTTAGAATACTATATTTAACTCTCAAATATAACACAGGAATTAGAGGAATGGTGTGGTTCACTTTAATTTTACTAACCTGCTTCTAATTTTTTTCATGACGCAATGATCTGTTTCAATTTGGTCAAATTCATGGTTCTTTGAAAAGATAGGTGTCCCCAATCCATCTCCCTCTTTTGTGAGTCTATGGCACCTATTAGCCTAATCCTGCAGTGCTCTGACAAGCTTGGTATCTGAGAATGAAATAATCTGAGAGATAGAAAGAATATGCTCAACTGTAAAACATAGGGATGAGGAACGTGCCTTAAACATGATAATTTTCAGCAGCTAGGTTTGAAATTTATTATTTTTAATTATTTCCCTGTGGGGCTGACTTTCCCTCTGAGAGTTTTGTTTTCATCTTTCCCCCTCCAACACCAATACATACATACAATACATACATACATGCATACAATACATACAATACATACATACAATACATACAACACCAATGGACTGACTCACACTTTGAAACATTACTTTAAATACCATAACAGGAAGTATGACCCCTACTCCTGCAGATTTCCACCCATCCAACCCACCCAACCATACACCAAGATGCAGATAGCTGACAACAATGAACAGCACCTACTCCAGTGATTTTTACCTTATCCTTCTTTGGTTTCTACTCTGTCTATTGTGGTTTGAGTCAACATGTTTCAGAGTATTTGGATTTATCACCCATTTTAAATTGTGGGTCTTGCCCTTGAACTTAATGGCTGAACTTGGCCTCCTCCTTTTGACTCTTGGCTCTCTCTATGTACTCAGTTTGCTCTCAGAATGCTTTGTATAAAATACTTGTTTTATCCAGCTCTAGGTTATGATCCCACTCTAGGCCCATGCAATAAAAGGAGAGATTATGAGGGATCACCCAGACAATCCATCACATTTTTCTGGATACAGTGCTCCCAGACAACAAGACACAAGTGAAAATCAATTATAGTTTGAAAGAATGCCTTCAACTTCTTAAAAAAGACAATTTAACAACTTCCCCTGGAAGTTCAGTTCAGTATTTAACTGCCCTCCATGTTATCACAAACCTACTTCTCTTTAGTTTCAGTTCTGCCTGTGACTGGTGGTCCCTCTGTTACCCCTCAAGGGAACATGAGGAAAATTAAGTGAAAAGGCCATATCCTCAAGTATGGCTTCTCAAAGAGTGGTCCCTGGACCAATAAATAGCAGCAGCACCACCTGGAAACTTGCTAGACATGCAAATTCTTGACTTCTTACCAAAATTTACTGAATCAGAAATTCTAGGACAAAGGATTCTGTGTTTTAAAAAGTCCACCAATGATTCTGCTGCCCATTGAAGTATGAGAACCGCTAGTTAAGTGGTTAAGAGCACAGACTCTTCAGTCACATACACTGGCCCTGTTGACTGCTAACTGTGTGGCCGTGGAGAGATAGTAAACACCTCTGTGCCTCTGATTTCTCATGTAAAATGAGGGTAATAACGGAATCTACAGTGCAGGGTTGTGAAATATAGAGAATCAATATACATAACACACTCATAAAGTACCTATCACATAGTAAGGCGTTTGATATTGATAATGATAGCAAAGACCAAAAGAAGGTGTT
Source organism: Cabassous unicinctus (assembly GCA_029593785.1). Lineage (NCBI taxonomy): Eukaryota > Metazoa > Chordata > Mammalia > Cingulata > Chlamyphoridae > Cabassous > Cabassous unicinctus. The sequence continues at coordinate 12,846 of JAQZBX010020647.1, forward strand.
GACAACAGATTCCAAAATCATTATTATTATTATTGCCATCATCATCATCATCAGTAATTCTGCTCTGTTCTGCCTTTTGCCTAGACTTAGAAACATGATTAATTGTTTAGTTGTCAGGCCAAACTTCTCTTTGACGTCAAGGGAAAGTTTGTAAGAGAAACAAGTTTGTGTGTGTTTGTGTGTGCACGCGCATCCATTTAGAATAAATAATAGTCTTGGGAACTGAAAGTAAAACTGTGATAATTAAATGCTGGGTGTTATGGAATAAAAAAATTCTTTCATTTGGAGGAGCATTAGAGATCATCTCCTCCAATATCCTGACCAACACAGGAATTATCTCAAAATGTCCCTGGCAAGTCTTGGTCATCCCGCACATCTTTAATTAGGGGAATTTCACCACTGGACAAAGCACAGTGTCACTTTATTGGATATTTTAATTGTCATAATACAACGAAACTTTCCTTCCTTTTAGTCTCTATCCTTTCACATGCAATCTGAAGGACAAAGTACAAGCTAATTAAGTTCTGAGAGCCTTTGGTTCTCTCCCTAGAAGAGAGATAAGCATGTCAACTTTGCAAGCATATTATGAGGATTCAATGAGGTGACCCATAGACCACAGAGAACTGAGGTGTTGCTCAACAAATGATTTCTTTCTGAAGAGAGACTTCTGAAAAATAGGAGTAGGTTAAGGCAAGTGGGATTAAACATCTCTAAAATTCCTTTTTCTTTAAGGAATAGATCATGTGATGTGGGATTTTAATATAGGGAATAAAATATAGAAAAGGAATTGGGTCTTACTGAAAGGTGATCTAGGTTAGAGAAAAGGTCTGCAGAGACCAATGCATATTTTACAGCTACAATGGGTTTTAGAGCATGTGGCTTGCTGACAATTCTTTCCATGACAGTTCTATTGCTATTTATGAAATTGTCTTATTTCTGGCAATATTAGAATGTGATTTCCAAGCTTGCCTGCTTATTTAATCTTTCCTGTTCCTTGATATAGTTCTTCCCACTTGTGTTTGCAAGTGTTTGGATGTCACCTTTTTGTTAATTAATTCCTTCATACTTTTGGTCTCCCTTTTGCGTACTCTGCAGGTTTCCCTTTTTCTTTTTCTCCTTTTTTTTTGCTTTCCTAATGACAGCTTCCTTTTAATTCCTCTTCTCTGTTTGCCTCTCCTGAGAAGGAACCAGTGTCAAAATGTTAGCTCAGTCGGGTTTCCCATTACCAGCTCTGCAAGTCCCCAAGCCCCTCCTGTATTTAGCAGTCTAGGAGCAATTATGGCCTGAACATCATTTTCAAATTGTCATGTAAATAAATTCACAAGGCTCAAGAAGATAGGGAAAATACAAACACCTGTGAAATAATGATTACTATTGCCTTACCTCATGCCCACTTTGTGTTAGATTTACCCACATTCTTTTGTTGGAAGCTGATATAGCTGCACTGCAACTGTGAAATTAATTATCAGCTAGAAGGGTTAAGGACTTAAGGTGTGAAAATCACTGGTTGGCAAAGGCCATGACTCTATTCATCTTAAAACTGAAGTAAAGTGAACTAGTTTCAAAACCTGTCTTAAGTTTATTAGTTTAACAAACACACCTGGAAGATGTCCAAAAGGAGATAAGCTAGTCAAGAAACACACACACACAAAATACAAATGAAATGGATGTAGTGTCTAGATAAATATTTTAGATATAGTATCTTCTCTGACTTTGAATATTTTAAAGTGAATGCCTGGGCACTAATTGTCAGGTATTCATTTATCAGGAAGGAATTTAGTTTAGATGCAATGGACATATGTGACCTGTGTGTGCAACATGACCTCTTTTGGAGAACTGGCTTTACCCCACTATGTGGCCCTGGTAAGGTTATTAGTTAAGCACTCTGCTCCACCCTCAAAGGACTGTGATGTTATTTAGGCATCCAACAGACTAGCCCAACCTTCTGGTTCAGTGATTGATATAAGCAGGACATGGAACTAAAATAGCACCAATGACAGACTGCTTGATGTTTGATAAACAGATGTTTTTCTTCTGGGTGGAAAGTTGTTAGATGCTTGGCCTTGGATTTTCATCTTTCCCATTTCCTGAGGAGTGTTTACCTCCAGAGAGAAGTCAATAGAGAGAGGGAAGTGAAGATGACAGTTGGAGAGGGACTTATAGAACCCTTGATAACATTGCTGGAGATCCTGGCTCCAGTGACACCTTAGCCAGCTCTATCTCCAGACTTGAAAGTTTGCTGAGTCAATACAGTCATTTTCACTTGGGCTACTGTAAGTTGGGCTTCTGATACTTGCTACCAAAAGACTAAGGACTAATATAGAAACACTGTTAAGAAGTGTCTCAATTCCATGGTAACTATGCTTTAAGTGCCTGAATATGACAGGCCATGATGAACACAGGGTTATAAAGATATCTAAGAGACACACTTCGACTTTGATGGCCTGTTCATCTCTTTGGGAAAACAAGACATGCTACATGAATAGACCCCTAGTACACTAGAGGCTAAAAATAATTATAAAACAAGGAAAACAAAATATACTACTAAGGGATTTCAGAAGACTGGTTTTAGCAGATTAGAATCTAGGAAGTAAAACTACCACAGTGCTGCTTAACAAACATGTTCTACAAGTTCCAAAAGTTAGTGCAAGGACCATTTCAAGGGGAACTAACATTAATTTAAATAAACTGAGGGACAGGAACAAGGGGTAACTAAAATATCAGTTACAATGCCTTAGAAAAGAGGCAGAAATTTGATGGTTATGATGGAAATTACATTTTCTGAGTATCCATAACCTTCTTGACATCTCACCCTATTCTCTCCCCCATTTCTTCCACACTGGGAACTCCTATTGCTATATTAAAAGCTGCTCTAATAAGTGCCCACGTCTCTGAAGCCTTCTTTATCATGAAAGACATAGTGAGCTTTTGATCTCCTGAATCAGTTTTGCCGTTTATATAACTTTAATGCACATAGGTCCTTGCCCTCAAGGAGTTTATACTGCGTGGGCAGTTTCCTGACTTGTATTCAGTCTCCTCCTGTTTTTTGTCATACTCGTTTCTGTTACTGCAGGCCCAGCACTAAAGCACAATGAGCGAAACAACTTAGTCAATTAAAATGTATTGAACTGAACCAAACTCATATTATTAAAATGGTTGATTATTATTTTTTAAATATCTTTCCTTTCTCCCAGACTAGAAATTCTATGAAAGGCTCATTTAGTTCATCCACATGTCTATAGAAATTTCTCTCAGTCAACAATAGACTTTGAGCATTTCCTAACAATTAGAGATGTAGACATATTCTGTTTGGCACCATTCCATGCCTATCTCAATTACTGTGTGCAGACATCACTTTCAAAATTCCATTAGGTTATGACTATTTTCATACACTGGAGATAAGCCAGTATATATTTGTCTTTTCTGTTGGATATCAATGACATAGGGAAGAGATGTGTTTCTTAGATCTTACTGAATGAGAAAAACCTAAAGATTAAAAGGGGGTGTATTAGGTTCACCAGGCAACCAAAAGAATATGGATGGATGGATGGATAGATAGATAGATAGATAGATAGACAGATATAGATAGATAAATAGATAATACAAAATTGGCTCAAAAGATTGTGAGGGCTGGCAAGTCTGAATACCATAGAGCAGGTCAGAGGCTGGAAACTTCGGGAAGAGTATGTTCAAGTTTGTAATCTGAATCCATAGGGAAGCCAGGGAGAAGAGGAGGATGCAGTCTAGAGGCAGAATTCCTTCTGAGTTTTGTAACCTCAGTCCTCCACTTTAAGACCTCCAACTGACTGGATGAGGCCTACCCACATTGCTGAGGGTAATCTCCTTTACTTAAAGTCAACTGCTTGTAGATGTTAATCTCATCTACGAATTACCTCCACAATAGCAACTAGGCCAGTGTTTGACCAAATACCTGGACACCATAATCTAGACAAGTTGACACATAATATTAACCACCACGGGGTCATGGGAGGTGGGGAATCCCCTTGATATTCTCTCTGTCTTTCGCTATTCTTTTTTGAGATCTCATGGGGATGATGACTAATGAACTGTAAAAGTTATTGTTCATGGTAAAGTCATTTGTAAGTTAGACATTTTTATTTCATGTTCACTCTATACATATTTCTGTCATTAACTTTATTCATAGATTTTTGAAAGATCCAATTTACCTTAGCAAAGCTATCAAAGTCATTAAAAGCTGGAGAGTTTGTGGAGATTTTACCTATTCTTGGTGCAGATATTTCAAAAGGGCAAAGGATTCAAAAGGAGACAGTGGCATGCAAGCAGTAGAAAATAAGGTGAGAGCCACTTTGAAGGGAAGGGGATATTCATAGCAACAGAATCTGGAACACCTGCTCCAGCTGTTCTTCCCTACCAGATATTATCCTACAATCTTGGAGGCTGTGAATTTTATATTATTAGGAGATGCATATCATAGGCCTGATGATATTAGTTCTACAAGCAGTGATGAACAACCATTTATTCATTGATTCATTTATGCATACATTCATTCATTTAAAAAATATGGAATACAAACTTTGTACCAGGCATTATAATAAGCATTGAGATATCGGGGCGAAGAGGCTAGACACGCCTGCTTACCTCATGGGATTTATGTTCTAATAGGGGAGATGGACAATATACAGGTACACATAAAAATAAAGAAAGTCTATCATATCTTAAAATATTTATTGCATTCTATAAACAGTTTATTATATTAAAGACTGTGTAGAAAATGGGAGAGGACCCCTCAGGGTGTGATATTTAAACTGATGCCTAAAAGGTGAAAAAGCACGAAGCATTTTAATAGCCAGCTGATAATCTTTCCAAGAAGAGGTAACAGAAAGTGCAAATGCCCTAAGACTGCTGTGGAGTTTGGTGTTTTCAAGAAGGCAAAATAAAGCCAATATGCCTGCCATGTTCTCAGAGGGTTGGCATTGGTGAGTTTGGGGACATTATACAGGAGAAGCAAGATCATACAGGTCTTTGAATGCCATAAGCAGAGTTGAAATTCAATCAAATGATAAAAGGAACCATTAAAGGTTTTAAGAGGGAGATTGGCATGAGATACATTTAACAAATATCACTGTGGTTATTTTGGGTGGAAGGGTTGTGGCACGGCAGGTGTGGGAGAAGAAAGATGAAAGTGCTTTGGAAAAGGATGAAGATGAAAGAATGAATGCATGTTTTCAAAGGGGCATTTATATATGTCTGTGGGTACAATTGGGTTCAGTTGGATAATATCTATGACTCCTTTAAATATGCTTTGTTTGACATAGACTGTTTGAAAGTTACTCAATGTTTAAGTGTAACTATACAAGACTAATGATACCACTATGAAACTAACAATGTGTATTCCTATTCATCTCGTCAATGTCTGGTAGATATTAGTTATTGTAACAGCTTGTTTAAGTTCACTAAAGACTGCTGGGAGCAATATACCAGAAGATGTGTTGGTTTTTCTAATGGGAAATTATTAGGTTAAAAGCTTACAGTTTTTAGGCTGTGAAAGTGTCCAAATCAAGGCATCATCAAAGATGCTGTCTCACCAAAGGTCGGCTGCTGGTGATCCTGGACTCCTTCCACGTGGCAAGGCACATGGAAGCAACTGCTTGTCTGGGTCTGTGCTTTCTCTTCCATATTTCCTTCCTCCCCGAGCTCAGCTGTGGGCAGTTAGGCATATGGCTCTTATCTCCCTTTTCCTCTGGGCCTCCTCACTTTCTCACTTTGAGCCTTTTCGGTGCCTCTTTCTGTGCCTGTGTGCACCACTGATTCCAGCCTCCAGCCTCCAGGACCTCTCTCTCAACCTCTCGGGGTTTCTTTGTCTCTGCTGCTTTTTGTGTGTGTGTCTGCTGCCTTCAGTCCTCCGTTTATGAAGGACTCCATCAAGAGGACCAAGACCCACCCTGGGTCATGCCTCACTGAAGTAATCCAGTCAAAGGCCCCCAGCTGAGCCCGATCTAATCACAGGGTCCTGCATCCACAGGAATGGATTAGTTTTAAGAACATGATATTTTCTGGGATCCACAGAAAGCTTCAAACTGTCCCAGGGCTATTACACAATTACCTAAATAATTGCTTATCCATTAATATTAATGATACTTGCTAAATTCTTGAGGAAACAGAAATTACCTTACAATGCCAGGTGCTAGACTTCTTGTCTTTAAAGGTGGCAGAGGTATGAACCTGTTTGTGAGGATCAGCCTTCAAAACAGGCATTGCTTCAATAAGATGCTCTCCACATGAGATCCTCTGTTGGGCAACCTCCTACCCCACATCTCAGCCCTTTCATCTCTGATCTGAGTTTGTCCATGGACTCTTGAACATTGACTTCTGTTAATGATTAGGTTTAATAGTTATGTTTTTGAGAGTTATATCCCCCCCATGATGACCGACTCCACTTCATGCCATTCCCCCATCTCTGCTAGCACTCTATCCCCAGTCCATTTTCTCTGTTTGTGTTATGTTTGCACACATAAATCTGAGTTTCCCAACACATTTAAAACTGAGATAGGGCAAATCTCAGCTCTCATTTTCCCTTGCTTAAACACTGACCTTATATCTGGCCCCACAAACAAGTTAGCTACTTGTTTTTATTTCTTTTGGTGTCCTCTTTAAGTCCCAAGTATCCAGAAATCAGTTGACCAGACCCCTGGTTCACTTTGTCCTGTTATCATGTTAAAGAATGTTTCCTGGGGTTAGTTTCCTGCTCAGATACAGATGATGAAGGATTGATCTTTCTAAGGAAAGGGTATTCAACAAGTAGTTTATATAAAATGGATAGGTATGGCTAACGCACAATTGTAAGCACAGTCATAGAACTGGACTTATATAACTTCTGAAGTTCATATTTATTTTTGGTCTTCTCAAGTGAAGCATTCTCCTACTCTGTCTGAATGGGGTCTAGGCAAGTCTTATTTTTCAATCCGTTCTAGGTTAGCTTAAAGTATGCCATTGTTGCCTGATAGGATTCCTAATGCCTTACCTAGTGCTTCAAAAAGTACTCATCTGAGAGGCAGATGTGGCTCAACCACTTGGGCACCCGCCTACCACATGGGAGGTCCTGAGTTCAGGTCCTGGTGCTTCCTAAAAGAAGATGAGCAGATGCTGCCTCCTGCCACAACAGAGCTAGACACCGCCTCCTGCTGCAGCAGAGCTATAAAAAAACAACAACAACAAAAAACCCCTCCTTCTTCCTGCTGTAACAGAGCTAAAAGCTGCCTCCCACCACAACAGAGGTAGATACCACCCCAACAGAACTAAACTCCGCCCCTGCCACAACAAGCAGAGGCTACAAGGCAGCAGATGCCGCAGCCCATGGGGAGCAGATGTGGCTCAGTCCATTGGGCACTTGCCTCTCATGTGGGAGGTCCAGGATTCTGTTCCCGGTGCCTCCTGGAGAAGGTGAGCAAATAATGAGCAGACAGATGAATGAACCATCTAGGGGAAGGGGGGGGGGGATTAATAAAGTAAATTAAAAATAAATTAAATTTTAAGATCTTAAAAAAAAAAAAAAGTACTCATCCTTCCAGGCCACCTGCAGGAAGCTTAGGGCCATAGTAAGGATTTGCAATTTATCCACTGGCAGTGGGAATATATTAAAAAGGCTAAAATACAAGGGAGCCTACCTCACTCAACAAGTGCCCCTCTGACCTGTCCTTATTTGCTCCCATGTTCAAGGTTTCTATGACTGTATATAAGAAAGCAGTCAAAAATGGTGCTGATAACAATTTCATTTTTTAAAGGAATAGCTTTTGGTATTAGTTATGAATGTTAATGCTCATTAATGTTTGCTTTAAATTAAATTAGTCAAAATATTTATAACTTTATTTTGAATTACTTGATCCGTCCAAAAGCTGAGAAAGTTGTATTGAAGTCACATTTCATTTTCTAGGAGCTGTTACTTAATTTATTTTGATTCAGTATTTTGTTACATAATGATTTATAACTTTATTATGAATTGTGCCTTTCATCAATATGAAATGATGTTTTCCATTTTATCTAATGCTGTTTAGCTTTGATTTTCATTCAGTCTGAAATAAATAATATCTCAGAATTACTTGCCAATCATTTTAACATTTTTGTAATGACATTCATTGAAACAGTATATATTTGGATTTGGGTGAATATATAATCTGAAAATGCTTACTGCAACGTGACTTTCAGAAAACATTTCCATCTATTGTCATAATTAATATAGATTTCCAGAAACGAGTTGAAAGTTCTGATAGATACATATATAATCGCCCTTTTCTTCAGCTTTAATAAGTGTTCTAAATAAAACACAACCTTGGAGACTGAAAATTGAGCTAACAAAGTTATTTGTCAATTGGTACAAAGTTATTTGTGAATTGGTACAGAATAACTATTAGTTTTCTATTCCTATATTAATCAGAATAGGCTAGGCTATTATTTAGTAATAAATAGAAAGAAAACAAAAGAGAGAGAGAGAAAGAAGGAAGGAAGGAAGGAAAGAGAGAGAGAGAGAGAGAAAGAAAGAAAGAAAGAGAAAAAGAAAGAAAGAAAGAAAGAAAGAAAGAAAGGAAAGAAAAAAGAAAGGAAAGAAAAAAAGAAAGAAAGGGAAAGAAAAAGAGATGTAAGAAAGAGTGGAAGAGATACAGAGAAGGAGGAAGGGAGGATGGAATAAATCTCAGTGGCTTAACATAATAAAGGCCTTTTGTTGTTGTTATGACACAGTTTGATTCAGGTGATTCTTCTGGGTTCCAGGTGGTGACTTAGGGGTGCAGCTGCCTTCATCCTGTGAATTTACCACCTTCTATGGAACAGTGTGACTGTGTCTTACATAACGCTTCCACCCACCTTCCTTTCACATTCCTTCCACATTTTGCTTATTTCCTGGCAGAGCTTCTTAAGTTGTCTTCTCTGCTATTAATCCAATTTGATGTCATATCAGTCATTCTCTTTACTGTCTGCTTACATATATGAATTTTACCATTGCATTTTCAATTTCTTTGTAGTCATTTTTCCCACCACAATACAACTGCCTTTCCCGCTTGTAATGGAACATTGTTATCCCAGAGACAAAGTGCTGAAGAGAGAAAAACTGTTTCATAGGGACTGAGAATTTGTGGGTTCTTTTGAAAATATCAAATATTTCCCTAAATTTCCTTCAATCTTTAGTTGTAATTTGTATTGAATGATACATCTGAGATTCATCTGAGTTTTCACGATGAATTCTTATTCTCTAGCTCAGAGGGCTCATTTTTTCACCCACATGTGCTTCAAGGACAAAAGAGCTACATGAACTGACTTGACTGTGTCTACAGATGTGTGAATCATCCTTGATCTGAGTCTATCAGATGCCTCTTTGGCTTTGCCGCGCCTCCGATTCCAGCCCCAGATGAAGTTCTATGTGGGTCCAGGCTCACTTTGCTCTGAGAGCTTCTTGCCTCACTCACGAGTCTTTCTATCTTTCTTGGGGCTTCCTAGATGCCAAAGCCATGGCACAGCTCACAAGTGTGGGGCAGCCAACACTCCCTGACACACCTTCAAACAATGACAGATAAGAGCCAAAAGACCTTCAGTTCTGACCTGAACATTCTGAGAGGGCTTCTTTGTACTCCTCATAAGTACTAGAGAGATATAGTCCCTGGTACCACATGAAAACATGTTTAATTAAACACCTTTGGATTCCTTTTTTTTCCCTTTGCTAGTTTCCTCTCCTCAGCCCCTTATTCCTGCTCCCAGGGATTACTTCCCACACAGACCCTTTACACACAATTCCCCTTTAGTGGTTCTGCTTTTGGGGTGAAACATATTAAAACACCAGACATTGTTTACTTGATTATTGCTTGGCCCCCACCCCCCATTCAGATCTCTAATGGGGATTGTGAACAAAGCTTTTGGCTTTCTTTTCCAGTTTACCAAGCAACCGACTAGGGTAGTTTAATATATTGAAATGTAATATTATCCTGACTTTTTCCCAGGCTCTCTAAAATGCTTAGCTAATAGAGGATATCAAAAGGTAAAACCCCCAGTCTTAACTCTTACCAGGGCTATCCGTATCTACATTTCACTTGCTGGATTTCTTCTTCACAATATGATTCACTACCACCAATATCCTCCTATATTATTTCCTATTATTATTGGTAATTAACAGTTCACATTTTGATACAAAGAAGTAGTAAGAAAGTCAGCTCAGGGAGAAGAAATACACTGCAGTTATATCAAAACTAGTAACTATGCCAAAAAAGGATGGCTAGAAAAGTTTTAGGTTGTTAGGTACTTGGGGTCTCTGGCTCAGAGGAAGTGAACAAGAGAGAGGACTAATGATTCTTCTTCCCTTTCAAGCCAGGGTGTTTTCCTCCATTATGAGTGGCAAAAAGGAAAGTGTTGGCCATCAACTCAAATTGTGAATTGAGATACAGAGATGTTAGACAATGGTGTTCTAAGAGAACTTTATACTGTCTGCCTTAATTTTTGACAATGTTATCAGTTTGATGTTATTTGTTTTAGACAGGAAATTGTAAAGTTGAGATATGCAAAACAGGAATTGCTATTTAGATATCACAGTAAACTTTTAGAAACTGTAGTTCTAGTCTTGAGTGGTTTCTAATTCATAAGGACAGAATATTACCTTGTATTTTCCAGTTTGCTAAAGCAAATTAACCACATTGTTGACTTTCTCTGGTCCCCTTTTAAGGGGCAAAGCAATAAAAATGAAATAATGGTAATAATCACAGTTGCTGGAAGGTTTTCTCCACTGTGCATATAGAGAAGAGAAGCACCCATAAATGAAATCAAATGAAATCCCAAATGATCAAATCTTCTTCAGGCAGGTCACTAATTAGCTTCTATAATTAATGCCTTACTACATACTAGGAAAACCAGGTAATTATCTGGTATGTTCTGAAGGTGAGTCACCCCATTTTAAGAAGCCATCATCCTAGAAAAACAATTGTAGAATAACAGCTTCTTCTGCCTGTTTAAAGTCATAAACCTCTCCAGCAGTTCTACCTACAGCTGTAGGAAGCACCTTTTCCTGCCAGCAAAGAGATTCTGGCATAAAAGCATTTCCTTTGACCAAGGTGACAATGAAGAGTTTCTTTTATTTTTGAAAGGACACATTTCTTGATGCAAGAGCTTTAAACTATTTTAAACTATTTGAACATTTCTTGTACAATTAGAATTTAGCCCTTTTATTTTTGAATCTATCTTTTGTAAATCTCTGCTCCCCAACATACTCAACTACCATGGTATTTAGTCCTTCTCATTGGCTACTTCCTACTCAGGGAAGACTCGTGTGGCTGAGGAGAGTGATCCAAGAGAAACCATGGGGAAAAGGAGCAGACCGGAGTTCCTGTCCTGAAATGGGTAGATTCATTGAAAGACAGAAATTTTCCTTGATAATGTTGCCTCCTTTTAAGATACCACATCCCCATTATTAATGTAATTTTTGAGCTGTATTCTTTATATGTATGTGTGTGTGTATATAGAGAGTGAGAGAAAGAAAGAGAGAGACAAGAAAAACATGCACTTACATGAACAAGCTCATTATCTTACCTGTTCAAGGTAATTTCATTTCCCAAGTTACTGTTTAAAAATAACGATAACACTAGTTAACATTCTTTTCTGCTTTATTCTATGCATGGCACTGCTAAACACTTTGCCTATATTAACTTGGATTCTTAAAAAAAATTAAAAGTTGTCATCTTTATCCTCATTATTACAAATTGGGAGTTTGAGTTTCAGAAAGAATCATATATTGTAATTAGCAAGTCAAAAGCCTGACCCATTTTGGTAAACTTCAAAATCCCGCTTGCATTGCTTTATATATTACTACTATTTGTTTCTCAGCAAAAAAAACTGGCATTTTCCTTATATACATAAACATAAACATATCAGGACACTATTATGAAAGAAAAACTATGTAGATAGCCAAATTTGGTTATGGACTAGTCTAGGCATGGGAAAACTGTGGCCCATAGGTCAAATTCAGCCAGTCACCTGTTTTTTGTAAATAAATCTTTATTGTAATAGAGTCATTCCCAATTGTTTACATATAGTCTGTGGCTTCTTTCACACTACAATGGCAGAGTTGAATAATTGTGACAGAAGCTATATGAACCATAAGCTTAAGAAATGTTGTTTTCAGGTCCTTTACAGAAAGTTTGCTGACTCTTGGATTAGACAATTTCTGCAGTAATGTTGATGTGAGTTCATGTCAAAGCAGCATATTATTTATTTCATTAACATTGAGTACCAGGAATCTGAAAATATCATTGAATTAATTTTCTCTCCATTAGGTGAAATCCTTTCATAATTTCTAAACCAGCTTTACTCAAAACAAAAATTGGCAATGATTATATATTATTTTCATGTTTCCCCATTTGCACTATATACCTTAATTGAACCCAAATCTGATAGCAACATTGTGTGAGTATCTTTGTCCTATCACAACCCATCTTTGTAAACTAACTTTTTTCAACAACATATTACAGTGGTAGTTTGAGGCTTTGCTGAACCCAGAAAAGATCATGTTCTTAGAACTATTCCATTCCTGTGGGTGTAAACCTATTGAAGGTGGGAGCTTCCTTTGGATTAGATTAATTCAGTAGGGAATAACCCAGGTTGGGTCTTAATCCTCTTACTGGAATTCTTTAAAAAGGGATGAATATGTAGAGAGGGAGACACAGAGACAGAGAAAAAAGGCAGGAGCTCAGAGAGGAACCCACAAAAGCTGAGAGAGAAAGCCACAGATGGAGCAGCCAGAACCTGAAAGCAATGGATCCTGGAGAAGGCAGAGAGCGGCAGACATAGCCACGTGCCTTCTCATGTGACAGAGAAGTCCAAGATGGCCCTCAGCCAGTCTTAAGTGAAAGAGTGTCACCTAATGCCTTGATTTGGATATTTTTCTCAGCCTCATAACTGTAAGCTTATAAGTTAATAAATTCCCATTGTAGAAGCTAGCCCATTTCTCCTATATTGCCTTTGCAGCTTTTAACAAACTTAAACACAATCCATTACAAAGTCTTGTCAATTTTGCCTCTGAAATGAGTTTTGAATTCAAGATCTCATTTCTTTTCAGTTTTCATCCCTTTATATTGTTATAACTTAAATATTATAATAGTCTGTTATTAGCCCTATTTCTCCTTCTACCTAATCTTTTCACCTCTCAATTCTGTCTGTTATGAATATATAATAATAATAATAGCAATAATAATAATACACAGCACTTACCATTTCTATTGTTTATATACTAATCAACTCATTTAATACTCACAACAACTCCATGAGATTTTATCATAATGTAGTTGAGGAAACTGAGGCACAGTAGTGTTAAATTTCGTGCTCCAGAATATGTATCTGAGCTATTTGAAACTTATATCTTTTTCAACAGTAATCTTCATATCCCTTGTTCTCCTTCAAACATGCCATCTCTCTGCTGAGACCTCTAGTACTGATGATCTGATCTGAGAATTACTGTTTCACCTTAGGCTTTAGGACCACGTCCCATCCCCACCGCGTCCTAGAGTGCATAAATCACAGCCTCAGTACCTTAACCCCTCTGTGTCCATGATGGCAGTGGAAAAGCCCATGGGAAGGATTCATAGAACCTCTATGAACCCAAGTGCTTAGTGGGCATCCATCCTATATTGCCATCTCTGTGCTAAATATTGGTTGTTCCTGCTTATTTCATTTTTCAAAAGAAATCTCTGTGGTCTTTAGCACCCTTTGCCACCTGAATCCTATCTGCAACTCTAACCTTATATTTTATTTTTCTGAATCGTGCCTTTTCACATCAATGTTCAGTGTGGTTCCCTTAACTGTGGCTTTTAAATACCAATTTTTTTGGCTTTGTTCATTTGATTGCTCCTTTATAGGCTACTCTGTTTCTGCTTCTCACCCTTTTTGTACAAGAACTGACTTTATAATTCAGCTGAGTAAAAAGCAGGAGAAAAGCTGAAAGTGAGTGCTCAGCAGTCAAAAAGTCAAGGTTTCTTTCCCACTCTCAGGACTCAGTAAACCTATGGCCCAAGATAAGGAGCTTCCCATATCTAAGCCCCAGTTTCTTTTCCCACAAAAAAGAGATCATAATAGCGCCTATGTACCATTAAGTGTTATTAGGACCACTTAATGGGATGATCCCTAGAAGATGCTTAGCATATAGCCTGGCACGTAATGAGCACTCACTTTCTGTATGGATGCACACAATCATCTGAATACAAAGAAAAAAGCACCAGGAAAATATTCCTTTAAGGCAGGAATCAGCAAACTTTTTGTACAAACAGGCATATAGTAAATATTTTAGGTTTTGTGGGTCAAGAGAAAAATTGTGATTGTTATCTACTTATCTAACAGCTATTTAAAAATGCAAAAACTATTCTTAGCATATGGACCATATGAAAAGAGGTGGTAGACCAGATTTGGCCTGTGGCTATAGTTTTCCAACCCCTGCTCAAACAGGTGAATAGTAAATATACATAGAGATTATTATGTCCCCAAATTGGATTTATTGCTATATCATTCTAGTTTTCTACTTTCCTAAGAAAAGAGAATCATTTGTCTTTACCAATGGTTATTAAACGCCTATGTTTCATTTTGCTAAAACTTTTTTCTGTTGTTGCCATTGTTCTTTAGCTCCACAAAAAGCACAGAACCACAGTACAGAGTGAAATATATGTAACCATTCATGTATTCTAGGCACCGAATAAAGGTCAGTATAATAAATAGACTGATAAATAAAACAATTCACCAAATGACCAATTTCATTCCCTAATTCAGTCACCTGCATTATCCCATCAGTGTTTACGTTACTGACGGTCCACAAGTTATTTGTTAGAGAAAGATTGTGGTTTGTTCTGACTAGAGTTCAAGCATTTGCAATCAACATTGTCTATAGGATCTGACCCTTTTAGAAAATTAACACAATTAGCTGGGAAGAAAATAAGGTTGATGAAAACACTGGGGAACTAAGGTCTGGAAATTCCATTTACTCATTCATATTCCTTGCAGGATCCAAGAATCCCTTTCATGTCAGGCTCGGAGCAATTTTGTAAGGCTGTGATATGGAAAATATTGGCCACATTTTAAATGAGCTTTGACTGTCCTTCATTCAGGTGTGACGGGACCCTGCTTCACCTGCCTAGTGATTTTACATTACTCATTAGAGAATCAATATTCTCCAAGATTGGATCAGTTAATATATTTAATTATATTTACATATAAATACAAAGTCCATAAACATGTATTTTTAGGGTTAGTATCTGTGGAGATTCAGATTGAAATATAAGTTCCCTCTGAAGGAGTCCTATTGAAAGGCAACATCCCAGAATCCTCAGGATTTGGGAATGAAGGATGCACTAGAGTAGACTTGCTGTTATTCTACTATAGACTTACTGTTATTCTAGCAATGGAAGAACTTATATCATTGATGTGGCGGCAATGGCCAGCGTAGGTTCTGAGGGGAGGGAGAGGGGAATAATAGGTATAATATGAGGGTCTTTTGGGGACATTGGGATTGTCCTAAATGACGTTGCAATGACATATACAGGACATTATATATCTTCTTATAACTTACAAAATTGTGTGGGAGAGAGTTTAAAGTATAATGTAAAGTATAATCCACACTTAGTGGCAATGCTCCAATACGTGTTCATCAATTGTAACAAATGTACCACACTAATGCAGGATGTTGTTAATGTGGGAAAGTGTGGGAGGGGGAGGCAGTGGGGCATATGGGAATCCCCTGCATTTTTTATGTATCATTTATGTAATTAACTATCGTTAAAAAATAAAATAAAATAAAACAAAAGAAAGGTAACAAACAGTGTCCTGAGGCAGATGATCCAGCAGCAGCACTGATCTAAGCCAATTGGAAAACACTTTATGAAAGATCCTGGTAAGAAAATGGCCCAGTACTCAGACTGTGATACTGGAATGAAGTTTGGTAAATCAGGTGCATTTCCTCCTGGGAAGACAGTAAAGTAATGCAGATTTTTGTCTGGCTTTTGTTGCCAAATAGTATTCTGTAATCATCATAATTAGTTTTCTTAATATACAGATGTTGAAACATTGTCTGAGAGTGGTTAAATTACTCCCTGAATGTAGCATATCTATTAATTGGCCAATCTATGAATTCTAACTCATATGCATTTGATTCCTATACCTGTGTCAATATTCAAGAATATTTTTTATTAGCAAAATAGTTGTAAAACCAGCAATCCATTTGGACATAATATAATAAAAAATATTATTTTTTTAATTAATAAGTATTTCTATTATCATTGCTAATTCTACTGGAAATAAGTACTTTAGTTTCTAAGGCTAGCTGCAGTTTGATAAGTTGTTATTTTAGTAGTACAAATCAGAGTGGAGAAAGCAGGGCCTACTCGTGTTCCACTGGGGCTCATACCCTGGTTCCCATTCCTTAGAAACAATTGTGGTAGTTTGGTGATTTTCCTATTTTCATGGTTGTTTAATAAATGAGTGGAAAATAGAATGATCAACCTTTTATACTAAAATGTTTGAGAAACTCAAGGTCTCTAAAAATTGTAGACTCATCATACCTACATTGGATGACAGGAAGATAGAGATGTAATTTACTTTCATTCTTTTCTTTCCACCATCCTCATATTCAATTTGCTACTAAGCCTGGATGATTTTGTTTTCTAAATAAATATCTCATGAAAGTCTACTTCTTTCCAATTTTACCCCATACTCTGTGCCACCTTTGTAATCAACCTGATCAATAGAATAACGTCCAAGTAGTGCCAAGTTCATGACTTTCTTGGGTTCACAGTTTAGTGGGGATGAGAAAAAAATACATAGAATTAACTAGGGTAGTGATACATGCTATGGAGAAAAACAAATCAGAGTAATGCAAGGGAAATAGAAGGATGGGGGTGGGTATTTTGGTAGACTTGACTACCAAGCTAGGGATCTGAAGGCAGATGTATTTCAGGAAAAGGAAAAGCAAGTGCAAAACCCCTAAAGTGGGAGCTGAATTAACATTAAAAAGGGGGGAGTGTGGGAGTGGACCATAGTGACGTGGGAATGTGGGTGAGAGGACGATGAAGGCAGAGAAGTGATTGGGCTCGTTTATTGAGAGTGTTATAGTATGGCAAGGACTTTGGATTTTTTTTTCCTTAAGTGTGATCGAGAATTACTGATGGAGTTTTGAATAAGGAAGTCTAATATTATTTAATTATGTTTTACAAGGTTTCTGGATGTTTTACAATATAATGGGATGGGTGGGGTTGGGATAGTGGAAGCAAAGAAACTAGCTGAGGCTATAACAGTGATTTAAGCCAAGGAAAATAAGGGTTTGTACTGTGGGATCTGTAGAAACAGTGAAAAGTGTTGGAGGCTGGATCTATTTAGCAGGTAGAACCAGTGGGATTTACTGAATTAATAAAGGAATACTCTATCCTTGAGTGGTTTGGCATCTCAACATCTCTCCATTTTCTCTTTCCATCACTTTTTCTTCTGTATTCTTATTCATTCTCACCTTTCTGTCATTCTTCTCCAGTCCCCTAGAATTCTAGCCAAATGTGCAAGTCCTCTGTAGCTTTCTCATGGGCACCTGGTGCTTAATAACAAAATTAAACTCATCGGAGTTGAGAATGATCATCATTTGCAGGGGTCGAAGTTCTTTAAATCTGCCAGTCGTTTCCTTGTTGCGATAAGGAAGAAATCTTCCTTGGGAACTGTTGTTCATATGTATGATTGTATTCTTCCCTCCCACCCATATGAGATTAAATACAATCTCTTCTCCAATATGCAAGTTCCAATGCAGTTTTACAGGTAAATTAATTGTTTTATTTGATTTTCTTCAGATTAACTCCAGTTTATTTCTCCTCGATTTGTCTTTGGCAGATTTATTTTTACCAGTCTTTTATTTCAGTTTCTAAAGTATTTATCCTTTGGGTCTCTTCTCTTTCCTTTACGATGGGAGACTAATTATTCTCCTCCTAATGAATGTTCTAAATGTATCCCATTTGGTAGCATATGTGTGTTCAGACCAAGGATGCTTTGGGATAAAATAAGTAAATTCCTCTCATGAGGTTTCCTCACAAACTTCTCTTTGTAACAGTGTTAAGTTCAAAGATTCATAGCCTCTAGGTTGCCATAGAGATCATCTTCTCCCCCTCTACCGCCCCCTCCCACCTTCCTCATTTTACAGACAGAAACAGAAGCCTGGGAACTATTTAGCTGGATCATGAGAGTTAAAGGCTGGGAATCAAGAAACTTGAGTTCTATTCCCATCTCTGCCACTGACATTTTAAAACTTCTTTTATCTTATAGTCACTTGGTTTCCAGATGAAAAAAACTGGTTCAAAGGGACCAGGGAAATATAAACTCCTCAGGGGAATCTTCTCTGACCCTCACATTCTGGTCAAACTTCTTTTCCTCAAAGAAATTATTTCTGTTTATAAATTATATAAATCAAGTAATTATACTAATGAAAGTCTGAATCCCCCTACCATATAAGTGTGATCAAAACTGACAATAGGTTTGCTTTTTTTCTCCTTACCTTATAGATAGTAGGCACTAAATAAATATTTGCTGAATGAATGAATGATAACATATTAAGTGCTACTAGATGTATAGCAGTATAGTGGGTGCTTTATTAATCTATATTAACTTAATCTTAACAACAACCAAATATTATTTAGAAATAATAATGCCTTAAAATGAGAAACTGAGGCTCAGAAACTTCAAATAAATTGGTAACAACCAGGCACTATATGGAGAACTATAACGAGAATAAAAGTTATCTGATTTCATATTCAAAGCTCTTTCCACAACATCAAAGCAAGTTAGCATTGGTCACTATGTGCCAACAAATGTTGCTGATAATTTTGCATATTTAGGTCATCAATTGTTTTCATAATTACCCTGTAGGTAAATGAAGTTTTATCCCATTTAGGAAAACCAAACTTGAGATTTCAAAGTATATTTGTCAAGGTCAAACAACTAGTAAATGGATAAGGGTTTGAATCCAGGTCTGTCTGATAAGGTTGTACATTATTCATAACCACTGTATTCTGTATTATATATCCTGTTAGATTAAAGATGCACCTTTGCCACAACATATTTTTGTTTATCTAACTTTGATAAGTTAGAAAAACTTTGAAAACTTTGGTTTTCACATTTATCTACAGTTATTAAAAATTAAACAGGAGACATTTTGCTGAAGTTCACACTAATGTTACTGGGTATAGAAGCAGTGTAGTATCATAGATGATCCAGAAGCTTTGGGAATAAATAAAGTTGAGAAATAAATGGCAAATGCTGAATAAATGGTAAAATACCAAGTTCAGTTTGACTTGACAGATATTTTGTAATCCATGGGTACCACTAGCTGAGCTGTGAGAGATGTTGAAAAGTCAATTATTTTTAAAGTACAGAACTAATCATATCCCCATCCTGCTCAAAAATCTATGTTGGCTCGGCTCCCTATTTCTTATCTAATAAGTTCCAAGGTCTGTAGAATGGCTTTAGCTTCTAGGTACAGCATACTTTTCATGCTCATGTTTTTCTATTCTGCCCCATATAATTTTTTTCAGATACGCTACTGATTGAAGTTCCAAAAACATGATACACTTGATTTCTCTGTGCCTTGGTCATTCCATTTCTACCTGGCCAGATTGTCCTTCCTCTCAATTCACCAGGCAGCCAGCTATTCTTATTCATCCTCGGACATCAACCATTGGTCATGTCCTCTATAAACAGGGCGGCTAGATAAACCACATGCAATATTTAGGACATATTTTCACTACAATTATTATCTCATATTTATCTGAAATTTAAATTTGACCGAGTGTGCTGTGTTTTTATTTGCTGAATCTGGCAATGCTATCCATGAAGGATCCCTTCCCCCACAAATGTTTCTCTGATCCCAGAGGCCTGTACTAATGGAAATTGGACAAGTGGTATTTAGTTATTTAGTTTGTACATATAGGCTTCTCTCATGTTCTAGGAGTTTGCAAGGGAAGTGTTTGG